>CM041532.1:11190601-11273707 GCA_023238725.1 Scortum barcoo
TTTCACCACTTACATCATCACAGTTCACAGCTTTCATCTCATTTTGCTTCCAAAGAGCGTGCAGTCACATATCTCTCTGTTGAGGCTGATGGAGGATACAGTACATTTGTTTGGTTTATGGATGATTTGTATTTTTTATGTCAGTGATCATGTTAAGTACTGTGTAGGTTTAATACCTGATAAGCACCTTTTCTTTCATTTATTTGGTAACAGGGCACTTGCGCTGACTGAAACTTCATATCCTTTGACTGTTTTACAGATGGTGATATCATCCTGGTGAGCCCTGTCCATCCTGTGACTGAGGGAGATTCTGTCAGTCTAAGCTGCAAAGTGAGAAGAAAGAAAATAGTTTCAGATGTGTTCTTCTTTTATCGAAATGACAAACTGATTCAAAATGACACCAGAAGGGAGCTGAATATCTCTGCAGTGTTGAAGTCAGATGAGGGCTTCTACAAATGTCAGCACTTACAAGACGCCTCCCAGCAGAGTTGGATGGTGTTAAGTGTTGAATATGGTGAGTATTGCTGCATTTTTTGTGTTTTTTGTTTCTTTTTGAGACAAAGAAAGTACTTCAATTAATTTGATGTAGCATTAGTTATTCTGCATCATGGTTGTGATAGTCATGATTTACTGTGAATGGCTGATTTCAAACTCTATTCTGACATGTTTGTTAAATCACATTGTATATTCAGAAAAGGCCTATGTAAGTTAATTAACACTTATTATTTATTCTTTATTATAGCTTTGTCCAGGCCTGAAAGCTCTTCATTTCATGTACCGCTGATTGTTGGGCTGGTTTGTGGAATCGTACTTCTTCTTTTTCTTTTCCTGTTGTTTCGCTACAGACAGTCCAAAGGTGAGACCCTTTTCTCAGTTATCACTTGTTTTATACTTTTATTTCTTTTTCAAATGGTTAATAATTGTAATTTGTATTTATATTTTGCATGTATGCTTTGCTTAGAGGCGTTAACCCTGACAATGTACCTGTCAGTTCAGTACATTATCATTATTAGTAAAGGCAACTGTTTCAATCTAAAAATCTCTCTGTTTATAGGGAAATCTGCAGCAACTGATGAAAATGTTTGTTCTGAAGTGAACCCTGGAACAGCTCCTGGTAATAATGTGGTTGTATGATGTGTAAAGCATGATGATTTAAAGATGAAAAAAACATTTTAATAATTCTACAGATGATTAAAGGGTTGCAAGTCTGATTTTCACTGCTCTGTAGGTGATGCTTAGCTCTTTGAATCAGTGTTCACTTAGTTAATTATGAAATTATCATCATTAACTACTAACACTTTTGGAGACTGCACCAGTGTCATTAAACACTTACTACATCAACATGTAATATTGTTGAAAAAAACATTTTGGTGAGACTAGATTGACTGAAATGTTCAGTAAATCTGGTGACTGAAAGACAAAGTTCAACTACTTTCACTGACTCAAACTACACTGAAATAGTTAAGGTTTTCTTTGACTAACTTAAGACTAAAATGCCCAGAGTTTTTGTCAACTAAAACTTCACTAAAACAGTGACATTGACAAAAAATGCAAATAATAAAAGCTAACTAGGACTTTGACACTAAGACTGAATAAAGAAATAAAAAAAGTTGATAAAATGAACATTACTATACATTTTTCAAAGTTTCAGACAAAGAAAATGGTGCAAGTATACATTTTAATTACATGCATTGCAAAAATAATTTATCAAATTTAAGTGAAAACAATTTTTTGCTTGAAGTAAGCAAATTTGTTTACCGATGCGCTTAAAAAATTTCTTAAATCTTGATCAGATGTCCATCAACCACAAGTAATAAAACAAGATGAAACTACTTAAAATAAGATGAATAATATTCTTGTTTCTACATAATCAAACTTTACAAAGGCAATAACTAAAACATCATGTATATTTCAGATGCAGCTGATCCCCAGGTTGTTACATATTCTCTGATTGAACTTAAACACATCAGGAATAAAAGTGAGTACTCTAAATACGGATAATAAATAGAAAATAGTTCAGAGGTGTTTTGGCCTGAAGCGCTTTATGAATTCATGTGATTATCTTCACAGGAAGGCAACATGAACCAGAGGAGAGCATTGTTTATTCTGATGTGAACATAAGACCTGCAGGTACGATCGGTTACAACAGTTACACTCAAAGTTTGGATTGAAAATGTGTCACATGATTACACTGGAGGTAATTAAGGCTGAGCATGTTCAATTTATTTTAAGTCACCTTGGGTATCTGCTCCATACCATACCATTAGGCATTAGCAGAGTTGGAAATCAGCTGTATGTTATAATATGCTTGTTGAGAAAACTATTTCTGAGATTTGGCTTCTGTTTTAGACAATCTGGTTCACCTGTATTCCCAAGTTAACCACCACAAAAAATGCTAAAGCCAAGATGAACAAAGGTGAGTAAAACCTGGAGGAGCTCTTGGTAATAATGCTGCCTATATGATGAGCATACTGTGATGGTTTATTCCACAGATTATTAAAATGGGAGTAAAATCAGAATAACATGTCAGAATATCTTTACATCTTAAATAATCCTGTATCTTGTTTTATTTTTCTCTTGATCCAGGAGTGTAAAGAGAGCCATGTCGGCAAAGAAACATGGTTGACGGCATTAAAAAAAAAAAAAATAGTGTCTCCCAATGACAGTATTTTGTACAGTTAATTTTTTGGCAGATTATCTCGAATCATTATCATCAGTCATTTTGGATTTAATTATTGTCTCTTTTGGCACAAACTATAAGACTACTGAGGCGTTTTTCTATTTGGTAATTATGCACTGAATTATTATTAGTTTATTTTTATAGTTTTATTCATTCATTATTTCATTTATTTTTAAAAGGCTTTGTAGAAAAAAACTTGAATGTAAGCTGTTTAAAAAGCAGCACCAGGTTATAGTTTGTTACAGTTTACTTGAGCTTTAGTACCCAAGTGATAGTGCAGCTTTAAAGTTCAGCATCTTTTCCAGTGTTAGATGAGAAATTTTTTTCAATTATGTTAATATAAAAAATGAACTGCTGTAGAACGAGATGTCATATTTTTATATTTTTAGAATTTAATTCATAGGTGCTTTATGTATTTTATTTTCACCTAAAGAAATCTTTTTTTGTGTTTTGAAAATATTTCTTGTGGTATTTTTTATGCATCAATAAACTTCTTTTTTCAGCAATAAGCTGTCATTTGTGTGTTTAATTGCTTCATTTTTTTCTGGACAGCCAAACTGAATAAGCACATTCAACAGCAGCATTCATCAAGCTCTGCAAAAGCCATGAAATAGACTTTGTATTGATTTTCAGGGACTATTTCTTTGGTATAAAATGACTTCTATTAAAGTGTTCAGAATAACTGAGACTTACAGTTCTATTGATTTCAATTTATCTCTTGTATTGGTTGAATAAATGCATCAAACTTAGTGCAGTGTCATCATGAAGATACTTTTAAGTGTGATACTGTCTCTATAATGCAGTATGTTAAGTCACTGTCTTTAAGCCCTTCCCCTTCTGTTCTTTCTTACTATTTTTTTTAGTGTTTCAGGCTTATAAATTAATATTGAGTCACCCACTTCCTCATTAAATTATATAAAGATTGCAAGTGAAAAACAATCATTTTATTCTCTGTTCCATTATTAGCTGGGACTCCCAGTCTTGTCAGGGGCAAACAGGGAAAGGGGTTTGGACTTTACCTCTCCAAAATAACTTCTCTTTATGAGACTACTTCCGTTTTTCTCGCGCTCAGTCACTTCCTGTGGGCAAAGACGTGACCAAACTTGGAATCAGAGTTTCACCATAAGTTGATGACAGATCCTGTGCTGGGTGATGAGGTGGTTTTCTCTGCAGTAGTGCAGTTTAAAGTATTAGATAAAACTCTCCCAGTTGGGTGGTTAAAGCTGATGGGTTACGAAGCGAGAGTGACACCTGCCGTTTCATCTGTTCCTTTAAAACTGTGCTAAAGACAGGTAGGCATACATTTTATTGATCTCCTCTATTTTTAGACTTCTTTGTAATTTTAGAAAGAAATGTATTTATTTCATCTCTGTATCAGAAATTAAACAAGTCAAAGCTGCAGTTGTTAGGATTGAGAAGAGAGTGGACTAAGCTTAAAAATGTGAGTACAACTTCCAGCCCTGGTCCCCCTCTCTGCTGGAGCTCCCCTCCAAAGCCTCTAAACTCAGAGTTGCTCAGTGTAATTCTCTCTTTTTAACTTTTCCTCACTGGTCTTCTTCTGTTTACTTGTCTTTGTTGTGTAAACTGTTGTTGACAAAGGAGGGATGGGCAGTTTTCATTGCTTGGTTGTCACTTTGTTGTTTGTCCACCATTGTGTCCTCTCACCAAAGATACAGTAGTAGGGATTGAGTCTCTCTCAGATACTCCTTTTGGCTCTGACGCAACAACTAGAGCAACAGGTGAAGCCAGAGAAGCCTGATTTTTTTCACAGATTATCCATCTCATCACTGTCAGACTTACGGTTATTTTTTACCTACTGCAAGTTCAAGAACTAGTTATGTTCTTGGCTAGTCCACCATACGTGATGTTGTAATATTACGTATAAAAAGTCACAGGATTGATCTTTACAACCGTCATGTATCGCAGGTCACAAGAAGCATACGAAGAACAAGCAAAGTCAGACATAAAGTTTGTTACTGGCTACAAACAATACAAGGTTTTATGTCTTTTATATGTAGAAAAAAACAGCTGTGATGAAACTCAGTCTATTTATGTGAGCTTTGTGTAAAAGGGAAGGAAGCATAAATCTAAACTCAGAAGAAGAAGTAGAGAACTTCTGATCCAGTTTTTGTATGAAATATGTCTTTTCTGTTTCCTCACAGTTCCTGGTTTCTCTTTATACGCTGCAGTCTGAAGCTTTCTCGACACAAAGTCGAGGTGTTTCTCAGAAGTGTCGGTGCTGGATGTGAGGATGGGACGCACTTTGCTCTGTGTGCTGGGGTTTTTCTGTGAGTACATCAGTAACTTTCTCTGTTTAAATCAGAGCTGCCACCTATAAAACTCCTAGTTGTTTTTAAATGCCTGAGCTTCTTTTATATTTGTCAGTTTGATGTTTGTGATGAAGTTTCAAACTTTATTTTAGTGCTGAATATACTCCTCCACTGTGGACATGCTCAAGGTAATTATACACTTTTCTTTATTTTCTTTCTTTTTATACATTCACTCAAGATAGACTGTATCACTCTTTCACACCTCCTCTTTCTCTTTGTTGATGTCTTTATCATTTCACTCCATGCATCTTGTGTTGGTTTCTAGATTCTCTGCTGACCATTGAGCCAAACTCGTCCATTTTATTCACTGGAGAGTCTGTGACCTTCATATGTGACATGAGGTGAAGGAGAACATACTGACTGGATTATTATAAAATCTTCAAGGAATGGTCAAGAAGTTTTCCCTTACAGCCTCAAATAGGAACCGTACATTACAACCTCTAGCTACAGGTGACAGTGGTGAATACCAGTGTGAGGGTTGTCACAGAGTCTCTAGCAGAAGTCAAACGAAAAAAGTAATAAAAGTCTCTCTGAACTGTATCAGGTAAGTGATCAACATTTTACAACCATGACCAAGATCATGAAAAGAAATTATTTTTGACCCATATTGATGTGATCACCTTAAAGTTCAATAACAGATGTATATAATCAATTTATAATGACTTATTTAATTACTAATTTATAAACAAAGAGATTGATATTAAAGCTTCCGGATTACCATGTTTGTCAAAGTCATCAGCCTAATGCTATAATGTATAAATGTAGTTTTAATATTTAATTTTAATCTTTTTAATTAATCATTTGAATTTCAGAAACTATAAAGTTTGATCATCTCTTTGGTCACTAAATGGCTTTAAGAACAAGAAAGATGGGCTTCCTTCAGCTGTTCACATCAAAGGATTCACATAATAATAAACATTTCCTGACAAACCATTAAATATTTTCTCTCTTTTGAAAAATGAACCTGTTTTTTTACAGTGTGAGCAATATTCCCCTTATTAGTGATAAAAGAGATGTATTTTGTGCTGATGATTTACATAGTTCACTAAACCTTAATAATACGATAATATAAGATAAAATAAAAGATGTATTGATCCTGTAGGGAAATTTAGTTGTTGCAGCAGCACAATGAGCATAGAGATAAGTATAGAAGGAAAAGAATAAATATGAGGCATATGGAAACTGTATACTATACATAAGTATATGTAGACAAAAATTAAAAGGATAAAAAGCCAAAGTGAGAGTGACAGTGTGACTGATAGCAGATGAATCAACATGTCTATGTAAACAGCAAACATCAGACAAGACTGTCTGTTTTGATATATAGATATCATAGAGGTATATTATAGAATATGAAACAGGTCAATATAATGTAAAGATGAGAAATATTGTTTAATATAATACAAGGTATATTTTTTAAAACTGATTAAATATTATTCTGTATAATTTTGTACAATTAAATTTAACAACACCGAGACTGCTGGAGTAGATTATGTTGAATTATTTTAATTATCTCAATACTGGACTAATTCACAGAAAACAATGACCATTTTTATGTCTTTATTTAAAATTAAACAGCACACAGACCAAAGGCCGAGCTGAGAAAAGACTCTCCAGCAGGGGGCAGTGTGACTCTGACCTGCTCTGTGAAACCATCATCATCTGGTTGGAAATACTTCTGGTACAGAGGAGAGAAAACCTCTGAACCTCTGAAGCACACAAGATGTTGTTTTCCTCTCAGATGAAACAATCAGTGTTTCACAGAGAGGACTCTACTGGTGCAGAGGAGGGAGAGGAAACCCAGTTTACTACACAGAGTACAGTGACTCCATCGGTAATGACACAAAAAGCAGTTTTGAATTCATTAAAAAAACATTTTATATACATGGTTAGTGATGAAAATTACATTGATCCCCACATGAAGAAACATTTTTTGTTTAACCTTTTGTCATTTCCTTATTTGTGTCTTCTTGAACAGTCACAAACAGGGCTGTTGTGACTCTGCAGCCCAACTGGCCTGAGATATACAGAGGAGAGACCATCACTCTTACATGTGAAATTGAAGGATGGAGGAGACACTGAGTGGGAGTATGAATGGAGAATACTGAGCTCACAAACATCTAAAAGTACAGAATGAATACAATGATTAAATCTGCTTCATCATCAGACAGTGGAGACTACTTTTGTAAGGGCAAAATGAAAAATGGAAAGTCTTCAAGCAGAGTGGAGTGATGCTTTCAGATTGACAATATCTGACAGTAAGTCACATCAGTCACCATTTTTATTTTGCTGAATGTTACAAAAAAATAAATAAATTAAATGCTACTATTATTTTAAGATAGGACACAAGCAGTGCATGTAATCCACCAACAATACATCACAACATGTTTTCATTCTGAAAAATCACTTTTCAACAGATAAACCTCAGCCTGTCCTCACTGTGTCTCCATCATGGCTGAGTCCTGGAGACTCAGTCACTCTGAGCTGCAGTGTTAAAGATCCCTCTGCAGGATGGAGGTTCTTCTGGTATAAGGCTGTTCCCAAACTACCAGGCAGAGACTACAGCTATGAGCTGCTACCTGACAGCATCAATGGGACTGAACAGGATTCCTACATCGTCCATGGACAGACCCACACAGCAGGATATGTGTGCAGAGCTGGAAGAGGAGATCCAGTTTATTATACTGACTACAGTGAATCTAAGTTTGTCTGGTCTGGAGGTAGGTTTGTTTAGACTTTTTCATGCTTCGTTCAATAAAAGAAATGTAGTTATTGTGGTGACCCTGTGACCTTTTCCCTCCCACCATCATCAGGTCAAATGTTCAGTTTTCTGAACGTCTCTCTAAAACAGACTGGTGTCTGATTTGTCTGCTGGATTGGAACTGAATTCTGAGCAAATGTGTGAACCAGATCTGGAAAATAAAGAAATGCATTTTCTTAAAGCTGCAGCTAGTATTTACTGACAATTTCAACAAATACAACTTTGATTGACAATTTCAACAAATACAACTTCAGTTTACAACTGCGCTTCTTCAGTAGTTCTCCTGCACTGCGCTTCTTTCTCCACAGCTCCTTTACTTTTTTCTTTATTTTTCGTGTTTCCCTCCTTTATCCATTCCTTCCCTCATTTTCCTGTCCTCTGTCAACTTAATTTGTTAATTGGCAAAGGAGGGATGAGCATTTTTATGTCTTTTCTTCCACCGTTTCATCTGTCTGAATTAAATGACACTGTGACATTTCCATCTGTATTTGTCCCAAACTTTACTTTTAAAGCCGTTGCATCAATTTTCATATTCACTGTTTATTTTTGCAAAATCAGGTTGCTTTGTCAGCCATAAAGCCTCAGCAGATGTCCTATTGTCACTCAAGAAGGTCAGCTTACATCATGCAGGTCTCTTTAGTCTACAAATTAAATGGAAGTTCTGCACCCAGGGAAGGCATTCAATGAAATTTATGCAGAAAGAATCCTTTCATTACATGACTTATATGTGTCCAGAGCAGGAAATGACAGGATTCACTCTGTAGTTTGACACAGCCATGTTATCATGCTCACTCCCTGTGCTGATGGCATAAACCAAAACAAGTGTACACTCAAGTTAAATTGCTGCACTTTGAGAACCGTTCAAGCCAGTCAAACTGAGTGTCAGGAACAATCTCTGTGATGATAAGTCCACAATAAACATAAAGCTTTATTTACAGTATATTTTGCTGATGCTTCTTTAATCTTATTATATACCATCTACTGGAGTGACTCTTTGTTTCTATTCACTGAAATCAATTAAGGTCAAAGGATTGTTTGCTTCATGGTCTTTTTAATAATATTATTTTTTGTGGTTTGTTTGTCCCCTCATTATGTTGTTTTTCAGATTTTCATCCAGCAGCGTCTCTCACAGTGAGTCCTGACAGAGTGCAGCACTTCAACCTCTGAGTCTTTGTCACTGAGCTGTGAGGGAAACTCTGCTGAGTGGAGAGTGAGGAGGTTTTACTAAATCTGGCTGAACATCTGATCCAGACTGTTCTAATCTGGGGTAAAATGAATGGATCCAAATGCAACATAGACAGTTTCAGTTCATAGAGGTGGAGTGTACTGGTGTGAGTCTGAAACTGGACAGTTCAGCAATGCAGTCAACATCTCTGGACACTGTGAGTTTTAATCACATTTTATTGTGTTTAAATGATTATAATGATCCATTATATAACTTTGGAAATTCGGGTTACTAGGTGATTAACATGTCCTGTCCTCCTATCAGCAGGATGAATTGTGTGTGTTTTTAATAGTATGAGAGGTTTCACTCACTTCTGCTGCAAACAGAACAAGTGTCCCTTAAACCTTTGCAAGAAAAGAAACCTTTTCAAAATGAGTTCAAGTTGATGTTTTCTTTGAACAAACCATTAGAAGAAGCTCAACAGCTTTCAGTTCATTCAAGTGTTGTTTCTTGGTATTATCCAAGAAAATCTAATTAAATATTATTGCTAACTGACATCTTGATGACAAAAGCCATCCAGCACTCATTTTAGACTTCAAATATAAGAGCTCTTAATGTGTAAAAACATTCAACAGTCAATATTATAGCTGTAAGCTGTAATTTGAATTATTTTCACCAAATCTTCACCACCTTTTCCATCATCTGTTTGCAGAAAGAGCATAGTAACATATGATAGGTAAATTGACATTTATTGTAAGTAATTAGTCAGTCAACAGTCAACATTTTTGCTGTAAAACTCCACATTTCTAATCATCACCCACTGAAATAAAAGGCCTGGTTTAAGAGTGATCTATACTTAAATCAACACTGTGTAACTGAAAGTTTATTCAAGTACTATAACCTTTCACTTGATATTTAGATACCTGCTGTACAAATGATAGAAATGTATTTACAGTTAGACACATTTAAGTTTTACTTACACAAGTCAAATGTTAAATGTATTTGTTCAGCTGCAGCATGAATCTGTAACACAAATGTAAGAATATTTAATTTATTCTCATTCATTGTAGGTCAACTTGTTCAACCTGCACCGGCTGATCTTTGACCAAAACTTCCTATTCATTGATCTTTTTACAGACGGTGATGTGATCCTGGTGAGCCCCGTCCTTCCTGTGTCTGAGGGAGATTCTGTCACTCTTGGCTGCAAGTTTGAAGAAAGAAAATGTTCTTTCTAATGTGGATTTCTATAAAAATGGCAAACTCATCCAAAATGGTACCAGGAACGAGCTGACTATCCCTGCAGTGTCCATGTCAGATGAAGGCTTTTATAAATGTAAAGGAACAGATTCAGGTACAACAAAGGTGGAGTCTGTCCATCGTCACCAGAGAGTTGGATGTCAGTAAAAAGTGAAGTATGATTAAATACACTGTTTCTCCACCTTTTTTTGTTTGTGAGTTACAGTCTGTGATTAAATAAGTAATTATGAATTACTGAATTAGAAGTTAGTTTTCTGCATTAGTTTTTTTTTCAATAAAGACACAAAAATAATAAAACATAATACAAAATACAAAAGTTATTTTAGTTTTTAATTATTACAAAGAAATATTAATTTTGGGAGCTGTTATTCATGAAATAACAAAAGGTTAAGTTTTATCATGACATTTCATGTGTTTTTGTTCATTAGGGGTTTTGTGAGTGTAGTTGAGTGTATATATATATATATATATATATATATATATATATATATATATATATATATATATATATATATATATACATATATATATATAGTCCTTGGAGAATTTATTTGAGGAAAGTGTGGTATAAATGTTAATATAGATGTTTAATTTATTACAGCTGTATCTAAGCCTGACAGCTCTCCATTTCCTGTGCTGTTGATTGTTGGGCTGGTTTGTGGAGTTTTACTGATTATTCTCCTGCTGCTGTTTCTGTATCGCTACAAAAAGTCAAAAGGTGAGATCTTTTTCCTCTCATATTAGACTGATTACACTCTAAGTAGTCAAAATCAAGACCTATAGAGATGTAATTACATGTATTATGGTGACAACAGAATAATTTGCAATATAAAACCTCATTAAATGTATTGTTGTAAAAACATTTTCAACATAAAACTAAGTAACAGCAAATGTCTTTTTTACAGATTCATGTTTTATCAGGTTGGTTGGACACTCTCTTCTCTCATTCTGACATAACAGCACTACATTACATGTCTCTTATCTGATCCACTGTATTTACATCATGTTTTGGGCCCACCAGGTCTCAGAGCACCAATCAGGACTCTGCTCCAGACCACATGATCAACCAGGATGCTTCTCTTCTCTCTGAAACTCGAGGGACAGATGCTTCTCCTTCTCTCTGGTCAGCCAGTTTTGCCAATAATCCTGATTTAGGTTTCCTGATCAGTTTTGTCAATCAGTTTTATTTAAGACCATCAGTTTTAAGTTAAGAATAACATTTTGTCTCAACACATTTTGTTAACAATTAAAAAGAATACATAGCATTGAAGCATGCAGCAAATAAATAACAATAAAATAGCCACATTTAAGACATCAGTGTTAAGGGGATGCGAGCCAGTGTCTATAATTTAATCAGCTCAGATAAGGTGGTGCAAGACCCTCTAGGTTAAAAGAAGAAACTAGTTCTTTTTTTTGCTGATAAACATGTTGGAAGATGTCATTGGCTTTACAAGTAAATACAGCTGTGTATCATCAGCATAAAAGTGAAAAGTAATACCATTTTTGTGAATGATGCCACCAAGGCCGAAGCATGTAGATTGGAAAAAGCACAGGACAAGGACTGACTCCTGTGATACACCAGACCTTTCATCAGAAAGTTCAGAGATTGAGTTGTTGTAATTTGTTTGTTGATTTCTGTTAAACTTGTATGAATGAAACATTCAAAAGCACCATTCCCTGCATGCTAATATGCTCTTCGAAGCAGCTTAAAAGTATTCTGTGGTGAATGGTGCACTCAAATCAAGAAACAGTGATGTTAAATCAGAATCAGCAGTAATTCGTAAATCAGTGGCAAATTCAGTGGAATATGATCCAAAGCCATGATTATCATTTATTGTTAACTCTAAGGGTCGTATTTCCATTTCCAGTTATCTGTTTTAGAAGGTTATGGAATTCATTTAATGGGATTAAAATGATTAATATAACCTTGCTTTGATTTTCTCCTACTCTTTAGGTGATGCTTGTGTATATGAAACAGTCAAACATTGCCCTGAAGAACCTGAACATGGTACAGTATACTCTTTGTTTAGCATGGAGTTAGTTAGAAATACTAGATATGGATTATTTGATTATTTAACTGTAAATTATTGACAACCCCTCAACTAGAAATATCTATATTTCAGATGAATCCAGTGATGTCACATATTCTATGATGCCTCCTCCCTGGTTGAACTTAAAAACATTGCTAAGAGGGGTGAGTACTTACATTCACACCACAGTGGAGTGGCAACCACAGAGAATTACATGCAGTGATGCTTTTGTAGGAAGTTTTGTGCCTAAAAGGGACAAATAATAAACCAGAGGAGATAAAGCTTTGTTTACTCAGAAATTAAAATATGATCAGCTGCAGGTATATTCAAATACAACAGGCTTTGTTCTAAATATAAATACAATTTATGTTAAAACTTTTCATTGGCTTTGTGCTGTTCTGCCACAGTGTGGTGTTTCAATATGACCACTAGGAGGCAGCAATGGTCAAGCTAATGTGAGACTTCAGTTATCTAAAGTGTGACTTTGGATGATACCAACTACTACCACAGAGTGATGAAGCCTCATATTAGCTTCAGAGAAACCTTGGAAGTATATGTACAATGTACAATGTACTAAAAAACAAACAAGACACATTATCTTATCTTTAATTGATAGAAATGACTTGTTTTTAATTTAATTTTCCCTTTATGCATTTTATATCTGATGCTACTGTTTGGTTGTGAAATAAACATGAAGGAGTACCACATTCCAGTAAAGAAAATAATCTTTAAACATGGCTTTTGTTTTAGAAGACAACCTGATGTATGCTCAGGTACACTCCCACAATAAAGCCAAGAGAGACAAACGTAAGCACTTGTTACTGTCCAACAGGTTTGTCTTTGACACAGTGTAATATGAGTTCTGTGTCCATCCAACTCAAATATGTTTCAGTATTTCTAAAATGGTAGCTGTTTATCATTTCCATTTGTCATATTTTTAATTTAACTATATGATTCAGTTCTTATATTGCTTAAATTGTTTGGCAATTCTTAGCACTGGCAATTCATGCCATCAAACTACCAAATTACACGTCATCATTAGTATTTTCAGAATAATATTGTATTCTGTAAAATGTTTTATCGTTTATTAATTTAAGTTCATAATACATGATGCACTGATGCATTGCAGAAGAAAACAGTATACACATATCAGTACATTATTCTTGTAAACTGGGGAATTACTGGCAAACATTAAAAAAAAATCACTCTTTCTAAAGGGAAATCAAGTCCTGCAGCCGCATGGATGAAACAGTTTATTCTGAAGTTCGACCAGGAACAGCTCTTGGTAACAACAACATAATATGTAGATTGGGATTTATTTTACACATAAATTATTTATAAATGGGTGTAAAATATAAGCACCCTTAACTCTTAAATAAGCCTAACTGTATTTTTCCTTTGATTTTCTTCCAGATCAATAAAGATATCTGTATCGACAAAACAATGAAGTGGATGATAACATGAAAAACTACATCCTTGTTTTAACAGTGTGTTCAGCTTGCATGTCATTATATTTTGCATATTTTCTATATATTTTGAGACAGTATTCTGTACAGTTAATCTAATAGTAGATCATTTAAAAGAAAAACATCATCTGGTTTTAATCTTCTGTTAAACTTTGTAAAAAGGCTAAAAATGATCTCATATAATATTTTTTTGGTACAATATACTGTCACTTTAGAGACGTTTGGATGCAGACTGTTACAGTTACAGTTATAAATATTTTATTTCAGAACTCAGGTGATGAGGCTTTAAAGTCAGCAGATTTCTTTAAAAAAGCTCTGCACATTTATATATCTATATTTATATATTTATATATAATATTTTATATTTTAATATAATCAAATAACATATCATTTCACACATTTTTGTTTCCTTTGTCTTTTTTGAAAATGATTTGATAACTGTATGTAATTTTATTTTCACCTGGATGTATTTAGGATGTTTTGTATAAAGTTTGTTTGACCATTTTATGCATCAATAAACTGCAGTAAGCTGTTAGCTGTATTTGTAATAGTTGATTTTTTTCTTTACTTTTTTTATGATTTTAAGTCCATTTAAGTCATGCTTTCAGGGACACAGGGACTGTAAGGCAAGGGCATACTTTTATTTTGACATTGGTGGGGACATAAAAGTGGTATTCAGGGCCCCCTAGGGAGTGTTTTTGCATTTATGATAGACTTCTGACCATAATTTCTTGTCATCTAGAGACTTTATTTATAGATATGGTAACAAAACACTCAAGGTTTTTTTCTGTCAATAAGTTCATGCAAAAGGTAATTTCACTATTTTTATTATGTAAACCAACAATAATTGAGTGCTTAATAGACTCCTTAGTATACCAGTGAAACCTCAGTGTAATACAAAACAAATATCTAAATTTACTCTGATAATTATGTTGTTACAAGGCTGGGCCTCAGCTGAGACCCTGCCTCTCCTCCTGCCTCTCCTCCTTCTGTCTGTGCTACTACCTGGCAGGGTTGTTTCCGTCACCTGATAAAATAACACATTGATGCATCGATGCCACATGAACAGTGAGACAACATGTGCCTTTTCAAAGCTTCCATTTTAAACACACTTTAATGAGACATTGTTGTACAGGTACATCACCAGTCTAACATTTGTCACAGTGCTGAATTTCACTTCTAACATATCACCAAGTCATTATTTGGCCTCTTTCCTGCCTCTCCTGCTCTGTCTGTGCTACGAGCTGCTGCTGTCACCTGAACCTGAACAGTGAGGAAATACATTTATGGCTTGAGCTGAATATTATTATTACCATTATTGTTGACTCTGCACAGTAGAAAGTGAGAAAATAATTTCTATAAGTGACATACACTTTGACTTGTTCTAAAATAGCTCCTAATGTCCATCTTTCTTTTTTTTGACTACCATCCTTGTCTGAGAGCAAATCACCAAATGAGCTCACATGTGTTACTGTACCCTCTAGGAATAACAGACAAAGTTAAAGTTTGACAACAAAATACATCTGACTTCCCAGACAAAAGGAACACTGAATCTGTGATACACACAGTAGGCTACTAAATAAAGTAAGCACAAACTGTAATGGTGAAACACATGAAGTCTTATTATAAGGATGGTGTCATCATCACTTACCATCATCATCACTTACCCTACATGCACAGCACATTTTGTTAACAGTGCTTTGGCCTTTCCTACAACCACATGTACCTACAGCCCCTCACAGGTTAGCAATAAATGGCAAAGCCAGTCCTAGTAGTGATATCGGGTCAGGTTAAGGAGGTGGGACTTGTAGTAGAGAACCAAATCTGTTCATGTTTGACGGCAAAATTATTGGTTGGGACAAGTTCATTAGTCACCAGATATTGGCAGAGACACTGCAGACAGACTAATGGCCCTTGTTTTTGTACAGGGATGAACCATCTTTTATATTTCTTTAATCCACTGGAAGTGCAGCTATCTTTATCATGAGATATCAATATTAGTGCAGCGGTGACATGTCTTACATCATGGGATGGATAGCAGGTGGCAGAGAGAGGCAACAGGATGCAGTAACACATCAGGAACTTTCATGTCACATTTCCACACGTCCTCCCTACATTTCTGTACGATAACAAGATTCAGGTTGAAAATTAGTAAAATGGCCCGTCATCACACTTTTCTGCTACCCACCACATGTTGTCACCTTGAAAATACAGTCTGTGGGTAGAAAAATCCACAGTATTGGTATGCAGATTACGTATGTACGATGTTAGGAAGTTTGAAAATGTACTACGTCACGACTGACATCATGTGTTTTAGCTTTGAGCCCATTCAAAACATGTTTCCTGTCCCTTTTGTCTGGTGTCTGTTCTCATTGTGTTTTAACATGGTACTACTTTGTGAACTTGTCTCTGTCACTTTAACTTGGTTTTCACAGCTTTAGTTTGTGCAACCAATAAATACCGATGACTTCACTGTCTATATTCATGCCATCACAGTGACACATCTTTAGATATGTAAAGAGGAACTGTGACGTTCAGTGTCATTTGCTCATGCTAACAAGTTGTGGCTTTTCTGGTAAAGTAGTTGCAAAAAATAAACTGAGCAACAGAATGGGGAAAACACATAGCTTGTTTCTTTTTATACTTTTATCTTATTTTATCTAACACAGGAGGAAACATAATTCACAGCACAGATCATGAAAAATTATTTAGTGACAGAAAACTTTAGTTACGGTTATTCTAATCAAATACAAGAAGTTAGTAACATGGCTTCTTTACAGATGAATGAATGAATGAATGTGTGATGCTTGCTCAGATTAACCATCGCATTAAAGGTCAGGCCAAGAATGACAAAGAAGGTCAAACCTAAATCCTCCTGCAGTTTTAACCTTTGGCTGTTGGATTTAAACTTCTTGGTCCATCAAACACAACTATGATGCTGACACATAAAATGTAGCTGTGACACTGAGACATGTGCATTTAACAGTTTTCTCATTATTTTAGCAACAACCAATCAAGTTAAATTGTATCTGCACTATACACTGAGCTGGACGTGAATGCGGGAAAGTAGCTGCCTTTGTGTGAGCTTGGTGAGAAAAGGAAGGAAGAAGAGATGAGCTGTTCTTAGGAAGAGAGTTTGTAGAAAACCTATGAGCACATCTCAGTTTGAGACATAACTCCCACTGTCGTCTGCTAGTCTTTCTGTTAGTCTTGAAGATGGGACACACTCTGCTCCGAGTGCTGGAGTTATACTGTGAGTACAACACATCGACTTTCTTACTATGCTGTGTTCATGTAGTGTGTGCATTTTTTTCTTTGCTGTTAACTGACTTTAGAGTGGACGACTGTAATAATAATGCTGATTTAATCAATGCAGTGAGGATTTAATGTTTAGATTTTATTCAAACAGAGTTTCCTTTGTGAAACTGTTTTTAAATGCCTTTGTTTCTCCTCTTTCTAACCATCTTGATAATGTCTGATGAAGTATCTATTAATCTTTGTTTTAGTGCTGAGTACACTCCTCCACCTGTGGACACGCTGAAGGTGATTTCACAGTCGTTTCTTGTTTATTCTATTTATTGACTCCAGATGAGTCTAAGCTGACTACGTCACTTTTAATCATGTCCTTTTTCTTGGTTCATTTGCACTCAATGCATGAATCATTTTAGTTTATAAGTACAAATTGGGATGTGACTATAAAATGCTCAGGAGTTTTGACTTTGCATGTTCCTCAGACATAATGTTATTCTGCATTGATTATTTCGTAGTTTTTTCTAATTGCATGTGTGTTGCATTTTAGATGCTGTACTGACCCTTCAGCCAAATCGATCCACTTTATTCAGTGGGGAGGTTGTTGAGTTCACATGTGACAGCAAAAGACGGAAAGGACACTGACTGGAGTTACACGTTCAACGGTCAACCTTTTCCTTTGTGCACTAAAAAGGTCTGCACATTTAAGCTGATGACAAACTATACTGGTGAATATCAATGCACAAATTCTAACAAGAAGAGTAATCCAGTCTCTCTAAATGTATCAGGTAAGTCACCTGATTTGAAGCCAAATGCAGGACTACCCACTGTCAAAGATACCTCATCCTTTATGTTTTCTGCATAAGAGATTTTCCAGTAATGTAGCAAACACAACAGACCAGTGGGTATGGAGGGATAAAATGTGAAAATACGTATTCAGCAATTCATGTGAAGTTTAAAACATTGTTTGTCACCACCCTGTTTAATAATAAGAAGTTTTAATCATTTGATTGAGTTCGAGCTGAGAATTAAACAAGAAACCAAAATGATGTGATCCATGAGGGTGTACATTTTAATAAGTGTACCACAGGGATGTTTTATATGTGTGAGGATAGTCTTTTAAAAGTAAATGTGTATAAATGAGAGTCAACTTAGCATTAACAAATGTTTTTATTCTGAAAAATCACTTTTCAACAGATAAAGCTCAGCCTGTCCTCACTGTGTCTCCATCATGGCTGAGTCCTGGAGACTCAGTCACTCTGAGCTGCAGTGTTAAAGATCCCTCTGCAGGATGGAGGTTCTTCTGGTATAAGGCTGTTCCCAAACTACCAGGCAGAGACTACAGCTATGAGCTGCTACCTGACAGCATCAATGGGACTGAACAGGATTCCTACATCGTCCATGGACAGACCCACACAGCAGGATATGTGTGCAGAGCTGGAAGAGGAGATCCAGTTTATTATACTCACTACAGTAAATCTAAGTTTGTCTGGTCTGGAGGTCAGTCAGTTTGTTTCTTTTCTTTCCCTTTTGCTGTTCTTCCTCTTTCACCATTGGGACTAATTTTCCTTTGATTCTTTAATCTTCTTTGTTTTTTCCTGAATTGAAATCTAGAGCAACAAGAATTTAAACCCTTAAAATCATAATAAACATAATAAGCTTGGTTGAAGGACTCTTTGTGGTCAGACAGGTGTATAGACAGAAAGACAAAATAAAAACAGTGATTCCAGGAGGGACATGTGGTGTATTAAAAACAGGCAGCTGAACATACATGGTATGTGAAGAACTCAACACTAAAATAACTTTAAGAGGTGAAAGCAAAATCAAGATATGGATTATATATTAAGAGAAAACTTAACTTTATTTCTCTGTTTGTGCTGACGCCTCATTAACACCATCAAATGTTGTTTTTCAGACGTTCACCCAGCATCAGTCACAGTGAGTCCTGACAGAGTGCAGCACTTTTCCTCTGACTCTGTCTCACTGAGCTGTGAGGGAAAGTCTTCTGAATGGAGAGTGATGAAATTAACTCGTGCAGGACATCTGTCCAAGCTGTTCTGAATGGGGGACATTGACTGGATCCACATGCAACATCCACAGACATGTAAACAATACAGCAGTGTACTGGTGTGAGTCTGGATCAGGGCAGTTCAGCAATGCAGTCAACATCAGTGGTGTACAAAGTAATCACATTGTTTTTTTCTTTTTCTGATTGTCAGAGTTACATTGTGAGATTTCATATTTATTATAGTAATTGGTGCTTATGTATAAAATTATGAAATCAGTTGTTGTAGTTTAACCAGTGATCATCAGCTGCATCTTCTCGTTCTGTCAGCCATAAAATGGGCACCTTAACACAGTTTGGGTAATGACAGAATAAAAGCAGAATCTGTCATGTATCTGTAAACTAAAGCCTGCAACAGCTGATCTCTCACTGAAAATTTCTCTCACTGTTTCACAGACGGTGATGTGATCCTGGTGAGCCCCGTCCTTCCTGTGTCTGAGGGAGATTCTGTCACTCTTGGCTGCAAGTTGAGGACAGAAAATGTTCTTTCTAATGTGGATTTCTATAAAAATGACAAACTCATCCAAAAGGACACCAGAGGGGAGCTGAATATCTCTGCAGTGTCAAAGTCAGATGAAGGCTTCTACAAGTGTAGGTACTCAAGGAAAGATGTCACAACAGAGCTGGATGTCAGTAAGATGTAAATATGATTAAAGAAATTTATTTTGCATGTGTGCCTACAGGTTTCCCCTGTTTTTGTTTGATTATCCATCTACCTGTAATTATTTATACTAATTTTCTATTATTGCAGCCTCCAATCCTGACAGCTCTCCATTTCCTGTGCTGTTGATTGTTGGGCTGGTTTGTGGAGCTTTACTGATTATTCTCCTGCTGCTGTTTCTGTATCGCTACAAAAAGTCAAAAGGTGAGATCTTTTTCCTCTCATATTAGACTGATTATATTATCAGTAGTCAAAATCACAGATGTTTCCTGATTATTTTACATCATTTAATGTATTGTTGTAAAACATGTTCAACATAAAACTAAGTAACAACAAATGTCTTTTTTACAGATTCATGTTTTATCAGGTTGGTTTGACACTCTCTTCTCTCATTCTGACATAACAGCACTACATTACATGTCTCTTATCTGATCCACTGTATTTACATCATGTTTTGGGCCCACCAGGTCTCAGAGCACCAATCAGGACTCTGCTCCAGACCACATGATCAACCAGGATGAAACTCAGTCCAGAATATACGCTCCTCTTCTCCATGGTCAGCCTTTATCCTGATCAATTTGATCTTTTATTTATGGAATTCATTTGATGAGATGAAATTGATGATAATGAGCTTGTCTTGATGTTCTCTACTCTTTAGGTGATGTTAGTCTCTATGAAACAATCAGAGGCGGTGAAGAACCTGAACATGGTACAGTATAATAACTTTTGTTTAACACACAGCAGTTGGAAATACTAGAACGAGATGATTTAAGATAACTGTAAATGATTGACAACTCCTTATGTTAAAAAGTGTTTTAAATAAAGCCAGTGATGTCTCCTATTCTTTGATTGAACTTATAAACGCTGATAACAAAAGTCAGTGCTTTGTAGTGAGAATTACATGCAATAGTTGAGATGCTTTTGTGGACCAGCAGTGTCTAAATAACATGCAGGATTTTGTTTTTTCATTAATTTCATCTGATCCTTCTAACAGGGACAAATAATGAAGCAGAGGAGAGATCCGGTTACATAAATGTGAACATCAGATAAGCTGCAGGTACAGCCAAAAACAACAGACTCTGCACTAAATATAAAACTAATACCACTAATAATGTTTTAATATGATTATGAAGAGTCAGTAAAGGCCAAATCAACGCATATAGTCTTAAATAGCATTTCGACTTTTTGAGTATTTTTGTTTGCGTGTTTCATAGACAGACAAGTTTGATTTGTTAATATGACACAAAACTGCTCATTCAGTTTCATTTATTTACATATTGTCATATAGTTGCGTTCAACAATAGTCTTTCTTTGATATAATGTTTAATGTTTAAATAACCCTAAACCTCTTTTTCCTTTGTTTTCTTTCCAGATCAACAGAGAGTCTGTATTGATAAAACCAGTGGAATGGATAACATTGTGAGCAACAACATCTTTGATTAAACAGCATGTTTAGCTTTTATTTAATCATATTGTGCACTTCAGCTATCCTTATGTTAAACAGGAATCTGTACAGTTAATCTAATAATATGCCATCCATTCATCCATCCATCCATCCATCTTCTAAACCTGCTTAAATCCTGAGCACACACAGGGTCGCATGGGGTGCTGGAGCCTGTCCCAGCTATCTTTGGGCGAGAGGCGGGGTTACACCCTGGACTGGACGCCAGTCAGTCACAGGGCTGACATTAAGAGACAGACAACCATTCACACTCACATTCACACCTAGGGGCAATTTAGAGTTGTCAATTGTCAATTAACCTGCATGTCTTTGGATTGTGGGAGGAAGCTGGAGTCTCATAATATGCCATTTATAGGAAATACTTAATGTGGTTTTAATATTCTTCATTTATATATTCATGTTCCTTTTAAATGTTTATACGCTATATTTCTTTTTCAGCACATTTCTTTCAGTCTTTGATGAAAAAGCTTTACACATTAATACCATTTAGATTATTTTAAAATATATTATCAAACAACATATTCCATTTCAGTTCAGGTTTCTTCTGTATTTTTAAAAAAATGGTTTGATATTTTATAAATGAATAAACTTAATCCAGCTGTAACAGTGTCAGATATTAGATAAAAAATAAGTTTCCTGTTTTATTTGTGTTACTCGACTGTTGCAGCACTTGATTTTAAATACTTTTTTATTTTCTCTCTACTTTTACTGTAGTTCACCAAAACATCAAGCTATGTTATTCACAACAGGTAATGAGAGACAATGCCGATTCTTGATTATGTCTGTGGTCAGGTCAGCATCTGGAACCCAAGAAAAACATACATACAACAGTACACAGTTACAACATCTACAAACCTAAAAACTGAAATACTGTTTAAAGAATCTGCAGTGACACCACTGTTAAACACTATTTTAGTCATAATTCATAATCATAATTTATGTTGCTGCATGAAATAAATTCATATACAATGGGGGAAATAAGTATTGGACACGTCAACTTTTTTCTCATTATATTTATTTCCAAAGATGCCATTCATGTGACATTTCTTCCAGACACTACTGGTATTAACTCAAATAATCCACACATGAAAAGAAATCACAAGATTCAAGTCCATAAATAATGATTATGTGGAATTAAGTGCAATAACACAGGAAAAAAATATTGAACACACTATCTGAGACTCGTTTAATACTTTGTGGAGAAGCCTTTGTTTGCAATGACTGCTTCCAGATGCTTCTTGTATGTATGAACTAATCGCCCACACTGCTCAGGTGTGATTTTTGCCCATTCCTCCGCACAGATTGTCTTTCAAATCTTGAATATTCTTTGGTGCCCTCTGGTGAACCCTTATCTTTAGTTCTTTCCACAAATTTTCAATCGGATTTAAGTCAGGTGATTGACTGGGCCATTCTAACACATTGATTTTCTTTTTTTTAAACCATTCGAGAGTCAACTTTGCCGTGTGCTTCGGATCGTTGTCCTGTTGAAAGGTCCAGCCACGTCTCATCTTCATCATCCTGGTGGATGGCAGCAGGTTCATCTCAAGAATTTGCCGATAGATGTTTCCATTCATTGCTCCTTCAATTATATGAAGTCTGCCAGTACCCCGAGATGAGAAACAACCCCATGCCATGATGTTTCCACCACCAAACTTCACTGTTGGTATAGTGTTATTTGGGTGATGTGCAGTGCCATTTCTCCTCCAAACATGGTGTGTAGTATGACAGCCAAAAAGTTCAATTTTGGTCTCATCTGACCAGACAACATTCTCCCAGTATTCCACAGGCTTATCCAGATGCTGTTTAGCAAACTTTAAATGAGCTTCAACATGCCTTTTTTTGAGGAACGGAGTCTTGCGGGCTGAGCGTCCATAGAGGCCATGGCGGTGGAGTGCATTGCCTATCGTTTTCTCTGTAACACTTGTACCTGCTGCCTCCATGTCTTTCTGGAGCGCTTTCCGGGTGGTCCTTGGCTCTTTGAGAACTCTTCTGACCATCTTTCTGACTCCCTGGTCAGAAATCTTGCGAGGAGCTCCTGTGCGCGGCCTGTTGATGATAAGGTGATGCTTCTTCCACTTGCGGATAATGGCCCCAACGGTGCTTACTGGAATACTCAGATTCTTTGAGATAAGTCTATAACCAGTTCCATTCTGATGCTGAGCAACAATCAGGCTGCGAAGGTCTTGAGAGAGCTCCTTGCTTTTACCCATCATGAGATGTGTCTTGTTTGACTACTTGGTGAAAAAACAACCTGTTTATAGGGCCATCAATTAGCACCTAACCCAGCTGATGTTGGTTTGCACTTATAGGAAGTACAAAGACTAATTACTTTCAGGTTTGAGATGGTATTGGTGCCTTTCCTTGCCAAACTATACAGCTTTCCCATGGTGTGTTCAATACTTTTTTCCTGTGTTATTGCACTTAATTCCACATAATCATTATTTATGGACTTGAATCTTGTGATTTCTTTTCATGTGTGGATTATTTGAGTTAATACCAGTGTCTGGAAGAAATGTCACATGAATGGCATCTTTGGAAATAAATATAATGAGAAAAAAGTTGACGTGTCCAATACTTATTTCCCCCATTGTATATATCGATTAAACAAAGAATAAAGATGCCATTAAAATGACAGAGCAGGTCCACAAACACAAACACAAAAAAGAAAGAAAATCGTTCATTCACCTTAGGCGTATCCACAGTAAAGAAGTGTGTTCAGTAACAGTGAATACCTCATCAATCATTATCGAACTGGCTTAACTGTCAAATAGATAATAAGGGTTTTTAAAAACATTTGATCTGATACTCTATTCTTCTCTCTACACTTCCCATTCAAACAAAAGACTCTACTGATGATGATGATACTAATAACAGCACACAGAACAAAGTGTTCCTTCTCCTCACATCCAGTATTGAAACTCAAGAGAAACAGAGAATTGTGGGTGAAATAACTAACATTTCAGATAAATATGAGAATACCAAGTGTTTTCTTCATCCTCAAAAGCTGAGCCAATCTTTGTTTCCTTCTTTCACCATTGAAAAAAAAACTTTCCCCACCACCACTACACTGGGTGTGACCACATATTTTGACACCTCCTTCCATTCACTGCAGACAGCATGCACAGACATTGCATGGTCCCTGCAAATTAGACAAAACGAGGAACGTCATTTTTTGATGATGATGTAGATAGATAGATAGATAGATAGATAGATAGATAGATAGATAGATAGATAGATAGATAGATAGATAGATAGATAGATAGATAGATAGATAGATAGATGATAGATAGATAGAACTTTATTAATCCCAAGCTGGGAAATTACAGGGTTTTTTTTGGTTTTTTTTTTAGATAGATAGTTATCTTGTTAGATAGATGTTAACATGTTAAAAACATGTTACATCATTTACCGTATGATAAAATCTCAGATTTGTGTTTTGGCTAAATGAAAAAACAACTCTGAGATTCACTCAAAACAGAGCACAATGTAACTGAAAAAAATAAAAACAAAGCCCTGCTTATAAAAAAAAAGTCCTCTCCACACCCACAAAATTTATCATCACACTGACATCATATTGTATCTTTCTACATACAACAAAAAATTGCTTTAAAAATAATGTGTACAGGATAGCTGCACAATCAAAATTATAAGTAGTTAGTTTACTATAAGTCGCAAAGCTCATAAATAGCTTACGCTGCAATGAAAATACCTGTCATGACTGGTTTTGAACGCAACTTCTCGGGTAGTGTCTATTTACAAAATGAGGAAGAGGTGAAATTGTGAGAAAACAGTTTTCTTTCTCATCTTGAAAATTATTAGGAAATTTACATGGGCTTGACAAACAAAGACTATGATACATGTAAAAGCTCATGTAAAAGTTCAACCTATGTGTTTCAAAATCTTCATTGATATTCTTTCAAACGCAAACCTATATATATATATTTTTTTAATTCAGCTTAACTCAAGAAGAACAAAACAACCCAACTGGCAACTTTCATGGTCAAAAATTCTTTTATGCCAAATGTTTTCTGTTGAGACACAGATGAATGCAAAGAGGATAGACACATAATGAACACAACACAAGGTGTAAGAGAGGTATATTAGTTGTAACATGAGCAAAGTCAGCTATAAGATATGTGTCTGACATGTGTAAAGATATTTCAGCTACTTCTTACTTTGCATCAACTTGATTGAACTTGATGAGTGCAATCATATCATTGCAATCACTGAATCTTTGCACAGCAGGCCCAAAAAGAAATCGTGAAGATAACAAGGTGGAAAAAAGATGGTAATTGAACGGAGAGTTACATGTAGGATCCAGTACAAAAACTTTCACACACAGGTTCACCCTAGCTAACTTGCATTGTCTGACAGGCATTTAGAAATAGTTACAATGAAACAAATATATCTATAAATACAAAAGCAAAACATCACTTTGGTTTTATATATCAAGGCAGAATCACATTAACATTCATATAATCTGCTTTGATTTATGATGAAACTGAGCGTAATACTGTGTCTCTAATATTTGAATAACACTCATGCAATACAGTTGATTTATGGTGCCAGGACTGGTCGAACATAAATGCAATATCCTTTTTTCCCCCTTATATTGTCATCTATGCCTCTCTTGTTTTGTCGATGATGCACTGTTCTTCATGGACCTGGAACAAAATGACCACAAAAATAAAAAAAATTGGTTAAATAACAACAATATGTAGATGTAAGGGCTTTAATTGACATCAGTAACATTATTTCATAGTATTTATCAGCATCATCAAACTTCTCAGTTTCTCTGTTACAATTGGTTATGATAAACTTTTAACCCCCAATCTCATTGCAAAAATTTTGCAACAGAAAATAGCAACAGACACATTGATTAATATTCCTCTATGTAATTCTTGTTAATGACATTAAAATCATTTATAAAAATGTAATTTCATACAAATAAACCGGTAGCCTAGTATCAAGTGCTACACGGTGCATTAATGTTTGTACCTGTGGCTGATTATAGTCACAGATTATAATAGTCGGAGTTCTCTGCTGGATCATCATGTTGACCTGTTAAAATGATGATTATTGTGATTTTATTGATTATATTCTTTTACAATAAAATTTGATTATTTTGAATTGTGTTATAATTCAGATTTTGTATACTCACTTTTTCTGTTGAGGCTTAGCTTAGTTGAGGGAAATGTAACATCACTGTATTCATTCTCTGTCGCTCCTGAAATAAGAATGTTTTTATTTTCTGAATTTTTTACTTAATTGGTTGGTTATAACCACACGATCGGTGGTGAATCGAATTTTTCTGATTTTGAAAAATAATTTACCGTTTTCTGTGTTTTCAGAGCGTCTGACTGATTCATAGACTGACGCATCACCTACAGGTCAGTGAAAAATCAAAGAAACATTAAATTCATCACCATGTTAGCTATTTAAACTCTAGGTCTTCCACAGAACATCTTCATGCAATATTTTAAGATACTGGCTTGAATTAGCATAGCTTAGGATAGGATAACTGTACATGAAAAGCGGAAAACACAAATAAACCTGTTCCCTGGTGTTAAAGTTTGTTAAGTTTTCTGTTACATGAAATAGTTATGAAAGCATTCAACATCATGTAAAGGGCTGACCGTGGAGAAGCGTGGAGTACACTTGCTGCTGAGTTTCCTCCTGGTTGACTGTTTGGTCTGTAGCAGAGCCCTGTTTGGTGCTTGGGAACTTGTTCAACCTTAAATACACAGATGGTATCACAAATGTAAAGATGAACACAGACCATACTACTGTTACATTCAAGATAAGAGAAAAGGAAGTGGTACCAACCAGCCAAACCCCAGACCTGTGAAAAAGATAGCTGTAATTAGTTGGTTTTGTATGGCTGTTATCTGCTCTTCAATATCATGACATAAGAATTCCTCTGTAGAGATGTTTGACATAATACTTGAATGAGGCAACATTTAAATTACATAGTCTCACCCTTGTTTTTTTTGTAGTAACACAACAGGAACAGGAGAATAATCAGTATAATTCCAACAAGAACCCCAGTAACAACTGGTGCAAGAGATGCAGACTTTAACACTGCAGGAATAAAGTTAGAGAGAGCTGGAATTATAAAATCATCGAAAAATGTTGCATACAATATCATAAATACCAGTATGAGCAAAAACAGAAGACACTGATGGTTTACATCAGCTACATTTAAAATGTGGTCATTCTGAATATAATAACCACTAAAAAATAATACTCACATTTTACTGACATCCAACTCTGTTTCGACTCTTTTCCAAAATATGTACAGCGATAGAAGCCTTCGTCTGACTTTGACACTGCAGAGAGATTCAACTCCCCTCTGGTGTCATTTTGGATAAGTTTGCCATTTTTATAGAAATCCACTTTAGACGAGTTATTTTCTGTCCTGGTCTTGCAGCTTAGACTGACAGAATCTCCCTCAGTCACAGGATGGACAGGGCTCACCAGGATGATATCACCATCTGTAAAACAGCCAAAAACATGAACTTTCAATCACAGACCTGTAAGGTACGTGGCATTTGACACAAAAATGCCAATAAGATAAATATTGATAAATTCTTTATAATGCATGATTATTTTGAGCCATAACCATTCCTTGCCTTTACTTAATATCAAACATTTGCATTTAATTAACAAATTAAGTACCTGATTGGCCTAATTAGATAATAAAACTCTAAACTATTCATTCTCTAAACCTGCTTATCCTGAGCTGTGCTGTGCTGGAGCGTGTCCCAGCTATCTTGGGTGAGGTTACACCCTGGACTGGCACGCCTAGTCAGTCACAGGGCTGACATTGAAGACAGACAGACAACCACTCACACTCACACCTGGGGGCAATTTAGAGTTGCCAAGTTAACCTAACCTGCATGTCTTTGGGATTGTGGGAGGAAGTTGGAGTACCCAGAGAGAACTCCATACTGAAGGGAATCATTACATACTTTGTGCAGTGATGTTGACTCCGTTGCTGAACTCTCCTGATCCAGACTCACACCAGTACACTGTGTTACCCTCCTGTAACCTGTGAATGTTGCATGTGGTCCCATTCATTGTGCCCCAGTCAGAATAGTCTAACAAGGAGCCTGTCTCAGTAAACCTCCTCACTCTCCACTCCATCGAGTTTCCCTCACAGCTGATCGACACAGAGTCTTTGAAGAAGTGCTGCACTCTGTCAGGATTCACTGTGAGAGACGCTGCTGGATGAAAATCTGCAAAACAGCACGTATTATGGTGTCAAACCAAAACACAGAGACATTGTTGGAGTCTATCTTTCGCTGTGATATAGCAGCGATGGCGGTGAGTTTCAGAGCCCACCATCAATCAGCCTTAATAATGACGGTCTGTGATGGGACACAATCTCCTGTCTCCTTAATAATAATGCATTATATGGCCACCAACCACCCTGACCTCCATATTTCTGCCTTGCTAAATGCAGGGAACTTTACTGATAGTGGATATAAATCATACACTGCAAATTCATCCAATATGAATGGAACTCATATAGATAAGGCCTGTGGTCTCCTTCAAAACAGCTTGGAGAATGGAAGTTACAACCAAATGTAAATAAAGTAAGTAAATAACGCAGGTCAGGAAGTAAAAAACAGACATTCAAAGACACAAACTGACCTCCAGACAAGACAAACTTAGGTTTGCTGTAGTGAGTGTAGCACACTTGGCTTCCTCTTCCAGCTCTGCACACATATCCTGCCGTGTGTGTCTGTTCATGAACAATAAGGGAATTGTGTTCAGTCCCACTGATGCTTTCAGGTAGCAGCTCATAGCTGTAGTAGTCGCTGCCTGGTAGTTTGGGAACAGCCTTATACCAGAAGAACCTCCATCCTGCAGAAGGATGTTCAACCTCACAGCTCAGAGTGACTGAGTCTCCAGGACTCAGCCATGATGGAGACACAGTAAGGACAGGCTGAGGTTTATCTGTTGGAAAATTAATTTCACAGAATTAATGTTTATGATGCTCAATATATAATAGATCACATGCAGTGCTTAAGTTTTGAGCATCACTTACTGTCATACACCCTCAATGGGAAGGCATCACTCCACTCTGTCATGGACGATAGTTCACTTTTCTTTCTGCCCTTACAGCTGTAGTCTGCATTGTGGGATGGATATGCAATAAGCAAGCTTTCACGTTGTTTTGGTGGTACGAATGAGGTGCTTGTTTTCCATTCATACTCCCACTCAATGTGTTCTCCACCCTTGATCTCACACTTCAGGGAAATTGTCTCTTCTTTATGTATTTTTGGCCAGTTGGGTTCCACGATCACAACAGCCCTGTTTGTGACTGTTCATGTTAAAGAAAAAACCCACAATAAAAGCAACCATTAATTAGCATATATATATATATATATATATATATATATATATATATATATATATATATATCAACCACACATCAGCAACATCAGGACGAAGGAACAATACCAAGGGCTGAAAGAGGAGCTTGAGATGATGTGGGAGGTAAAGGCAACAGTGGAGCCAGTAGCCAAACTCACCAAGCAAAGTGATATTGATTGAATTACTGTTCTGTGTGTAGTAAACTGGGTTTCCTCTTCCTCCTTTGCACCAGTAGAGTCCTCCGTGTGAGACAGTGATTCGTCCACTCATCGCACCTTGTGTGTGCAAGAGTCTGGGGTTTTTCTTCCCTCTGTACCAGTAATATTTCCAACCAGAGGATGATGGGTTGACAGTGCAGGTCAGGGTCACTCTGCCCCCTGCTGGAATGACTGTTTTGTCAGCCCTTACTTTAGTTGTTGGTTTCTGATCTGTTTAGTTTAGAACAAAAAAGAATTATATTATAATTATATGTCAAAATTATAATTCATGTTAATGACAATATGTTTTTGTATATTTCCATCACAGCAAGGGACAAGTTCAGACATGACATGGCACATGGCACAGCCTATGGTCACCTATTTACTATTCACTAATAAGTGTCAGCAGGATGCCAGAAAAAAAAACACGGGGGCACTAAAAATGGGTGATGCAGAGCTTTTCTGCTAGAATCAACCTGGAGATGTTGTGTGTACATAGGTGCACCTTCATACTGACCCAAGCTGTGTTATTCTTAGAGGTAAATGTGTCTTCTGCTGCACAAATGGCTGTAACTCATGTGATGACATTTTCACACTTACTAATTACTGTCAACGTGACAGTCTGACTCCAGTTTGTTGAAGAAAACAAGTCTTCTCTGTGTCTGCCTTTACAGCTGTAGTTTCCACTGTTGGAAGGAAGAGCACTGTCTATCTTGTATTCATGGTTTATCACTGGTGTACTTGAGGTGGGTGTCATCCATTCATACATCCACTCTGTGCCTCTACCTCCCTCGATCTCACATCTGAGGGTGATCATCTCGGCCATGAATATCTGAGTGACGTTGGGCTGCAGGGTCACAACAGCCCTGTTGGAAACTATTCACAACAAAAACGCAACATTTGGACAAAAACAGAAATATAAATATGAGTTTTTGACACTAGTGGTAATCACAGCTGTGCCTTAATTTATTCCAATTTTTACTCACCAATTTTGTGAATGGTGACAAAATTGCTGTCCTTTGTGGAGACCATCGACTTTCCACTCACTCCTCTGCACCAGTAGACGCCTCCTTCTGTGATCCTGATATTTCCGTTTGGGCCTTTATTCAAGGAGATTTCTTCAAAAGAATCTGCAGTTCGTATGAACCACTTGTAGTTCCAGCCAGAGGAGTTTGTAGCATCCACTGAGCAGGTCAGCAACACATTGCCTCCTACTGTTAAGGTCACCTTATCAGCTCTGAGGATGGAGTTAACCTGCTGTGCTGTTATAATGAAATATGTTATTGCACTCATGTAATTTGGTGTTTAAAAGTAGTTCATTCTATTTTTTTTTCTCTTTTGCCTAAATGCTTTAAAAAGTAGCGTTTTACTGCCCCCTCTGGTTTAAATTTTCAAGTCTATTGCACCTATGACCACATCCAGCGGTGATGTCAGGGTGTCTAGACACACACCCTGGAGTACACCTCTGCATCACTACAGCAAAATGAAGAGTTAAGTAAAGGTAAAAAATGTTAAGGTAAAAAAAGGTTAAGGTAAAAAAAAAAGGGTTTTAAATTATTTTTTGGATTTAGGAGCTGTAATTGTATTCAATTTTGCTGATGGGATATTTGCTTAATTTCTTGAATAAAGCTTTTTACATCTTAACCACTGCATGATTCATCTGTACATTGAATTGTGTTAGTTAATAAATTCACACTTTAATGGCACTCAAGGTTCAGCATTATTGATTGATTAGCTACATCAGATCATTATTAATTATATGTTCTTGCCAATATTTTCTGAGTCTCAATTCAAACATTATGCGATGCACTTGTTGAAACTGTTGTATTGTTTGATTCACTGCTAAAACTGTGACACCTGTATTATATAAATACAATCTGATGGGCAAAACTCATCATTCTGGGTAATGCTGTCACCTGATCTTTATACCTTCATGTTAGAAGTGATCAGAAAAATGTGGCAACTGAATCTGATTCATGTGTAAAGGGGTCTGGAACTACTGTAAACCATTTCTAAATAACAGTATAAGATTAAACTCATCCTGAATTTCTCAATTATGGCGGTATTTCCTGACAGAAATGTAGAAAAATAGAAAACATGTTAGAAAAAGTTTCTTTGACCATCAGTGTTTGTACTCACTGCTGCAGCTGTTGTTTTATGTTAAAACATGCAATGAATAATGAATTAATCTATCCAGTACACATACACAATACATAGATTACATTTGTGCAGTAGTACGTATATACTACTGCACAAACACACACACAACACACTGCACACTTAAGGGGGTTAATGCATGGTGTCATAGTCCTGTGATAGCAATTGTGCAAGCTTCCATGGTTACTTAGAAAGTAGGAAGTGACTGCGGGTGACAGTGGTTGGAGACATATTTAGTAAATTGCAAGAAGAACAAAAAAAGGAACTGTACAGTCACCTTCGGCATGCCCATATTTGAGAAGTGTATTCATCCCTAAAATAAACATTGATACTTCATCAAATTCACAGTAATAACAACAAGTGAATTCAAGAAACTTAACAAAGTTGGACTTAAATTATTGACAAATGTATTTTGTATAAAAATCAAATAACAATCATAGTTGATCAGCCAACATAATTATATATTTCTTGTCAATGCAAACAGAGCACTTACCAAGAAGCCAAAAATAAAACTACTGATGCCTGCTCTTTAATCCACTTTTCCTTCCTTCCTATCTGTATAACTCAAATAAAGAAAGTTTCTGGTTTACTTACAGAAAATCCTCAGCACACAGAGAAAAAAGCGACCCATCGCCACATCCAGCACTGACCACGCACCGTCAGCCTGCTTCAAAAAAACTCTTCTCAGCTACGCCCAAACAGAATACTTCTGCATGAGGACATGAAAAAAGAAAGGAAGTCTGATTTCATGCCAGGTTTTCTTTGCTTTGCTTTCCTCTTTCACAAAACATGTTCATGTCGACACATTTTGTTGAAAAGAAAACTGTATATACTGAGCATTCGCAAACACCACCATACATCAGAGGCTTTTTGAAAATATATTTTTAAAAAATGTTTATTAAATATAAAATCATCCACATTAATGTAGTTTGTATACTGTACTGCATTTATAAACATGCACCCATTTTTGTATACATATGTCTGTATGAGCCAAAGTGAATTGTACAATTTAAACAAAATTACCAAAGATATCTTGTGTACTTCTGTACCAAAAACTGAATGTAACCATGATGATGATAATGTTTATGAAATCACTAGGAAACAAGTAGACAATATAAAGTCTTGTATACTTGTATACTGTCTCCATAGTAAACAGTTTTTGCTGATAATCTGCAAGAAGTTAAAAGTGTTTTACAGGAATTACCACAAAAACAATAAGAAAAGAAAAAACCTGATGTTGTAAGAATTGCAAAATTTCTTGCTTATCAGTGAGTTGACTTCCTGTGCTGTAAACTGAGTGCAGAAACGAAAAGAAAGATTCATATACAGGGCATACTGTTTGCCATTAGTACATAGTATGAAATTGGAATATGGCATTAAACCTTGGACAACAGCCAGTGACATACATACTTACATTTATTTTTTTTTCCACAACATTTCTGTCTTTATGTTGTTACTGCCCATTTGTTTGATTTTCTTAATGTTCATGTAACTGTGAGGCCTAAAAATGTGTTGAGAAAATTAAAGAAAAGCTATTAATAAACACGACTGATGACTTGCTTCTGAAAAAAAGTTTATTGTTACATAAAATGGTCAAAGAAAAAAACAAGGACAATTTTACAGCAATGTATCCTATCATAAAAGAATAACAGACAAAGGAGATTTCATTGCATTTAAACCAGTAATACACTTTTCTTTATGGACCTGAAAGAAAACCAGAGAAAGCAGAAACAAAAGATTATTCAAGATGTAGTTTCTTATAATCAAATACACAACATGCACATCATATGGCTGAATTATTACCAAGAGCTGTTCCTAGTTTGACTTCGGAATAAACAGTTTCGTCTGTTACAGCAGGAGATGATGTTTCTGTGAATAAAGACATGATTAGTTTGAAATGAGAATATTGTGGCTGCCACAGGATTTGATATATGTATAGTGCTGTCTTCAGTAATGCACAGTTAATTATATGGAATACGCATACATTAAAGTAAAATGAAATAGAAAGAAACAACGTTTAAAGCCACTACATCAGTATAGTAATAGCTGATTTCACTCTGTCGAGTCCTGGTGGCAAAAAAAATCTCACATCTAAAGTATTTATTGCTTGCGTACTCACCCTTAAAGTTTTTAAGATCAATCAAAGAATATGTCACATCACTGGGTTCAGCGGCATCTGAAATATAAATTTTCTCACTTTAGGGGATTATCAGTCATGATTAGTCACCTTAAATCACTATTCTGTGGTATCCTACTCTGTGTGAGAAATAAGCAGAGGTAAGCACATTCAGAGGAATGTCAGTTTTGTGATACCGACTAAGCTCTTTTTTAGCAAATATCCTCAAATTAATTTTTCAAAAATGTCTTAAAAATATAAATATGTGCAAAATATATTGATGTTTAGTCTTTCATTTCTTTGGTTTGAATTGATAATGACAAAGGTGTAACTCAAATTGCAGTAAAAGTCTTTTTATATCATAAACAAATGATTGTGTTATTGTCTATTATTTATTAGAATTATGCTTTTTTCATGTATAGTACTTTAAAATTCAACTAGAAACACTGTGAACTATGTATAATCTATTTTCAGCTCTTATGTTTCCTGCTTGTGGTAGACAAGTTCTTCATGTTTGACAAGTTGACAGACTGATTACTCGATTGTGGCATTTGATTAACATTCTCTGATAATCTGAAGTGTTTAAAATGATAAGGTCATAAACATGAGATGATGACTGATTAAAATAATCTCAGTAATTTGGAAGGCTGACCATGGAGATGAGAGGAGTGCATTTCAGGTCTAGTTTCGTTCTGGTTAACCACGTGATCTAGAGGAGACCTCCGACTGGTTCTCTGCAAGTCTGGGATGCTAACAATACAGAAAAAATGAAGCAATAAAGTTTAAGTACTGTAAATCAATACGGAACATGTAGCACTTTAAGTTCAAGATAGAAGAGAGAGTTGTACCAACCATGTACAGGACCGATCTGTTAAAAAAAAAAAGGGAAAAAAGATGTTCGTTGTTATATTGTTTTATGTTTTGATGTTTATGTTTTGAAAACTGATGCATGCTATTTTATATCATCACATGAGAATTTATCAGATATTTAGAAGGAAAAGATCTCACTCTCTGACTTTCTGTAGTAACTGAACAGCAGCAGGAGAATAATCAGTAAAATCCCGCAAACCAACCCGATAATCCAACCAGACAAAGAGTTGTCAGGTGTGGACATTGCTGAAATAGAAAATAAACATTAATCAATAACATTTTTTTTTAGTTGACGTTATATATAACAGATAACAGTTAAGTAAAACCAGAACAGGAGAAACCATGTAAAAGTTGAAACGATAGATCTGTCAGGCCTCATGATCAAAAGGTATTAAAAACTGTATAAATTTGTGTAGAAATGAACTTCAACTTCAACATATACACTCATACAGGTGTGTGCACACACATTACAGAATGTAATTCATTACCACAAATATATACATCTACATGGTCAACAGGTCAAACATATGCTTACAGAAATCTACTGTAAGATACACACATACTTCCAATACCTGTAAATACACATTGTTAGACATGTATGTATATACAAATGTATGAGGTTAAACATTCACCATAAGTCATGATTTGTAAAAGCTAACCAATATTATTTATAACTAAGTGGCATATTTCGCAACTTTTCTCAAACTATGACACAGCTGTGAAAAAAGAAGTGAACAAGAAATGTCTTTAATCATACTTACATCTTACTGACATCCAGCTCTGTTGTGACATCTTTCCTGAGTACCTACACTTGTAGAAGCCTTCGTCTGACTTTGACACTGCAGAGATATTCAGCTCCCCTCTGGTGTCCTTTTGGATGAGTTTGTCATTTTTATAGAAATCCACATTAGAAAGAACATTTTCTGTCCTCAACTTGCAGCCAAGAGTGACAGAATCTCCCTCAGACACAGGAAGGACAGGGCTCACCAGGATCACATCACCGTCTGTGAAACAGTGAGAGAAAGTCACTACAACTTTAATTGATTTCATAATTTTATACACAAGCACCAATTACTATAATAAATATGAAATCTCACAATGTAACTCTGACAATCAGAAAAAGAAAAAACAATGTGATTACTTTGTACACCACTGATGTTGACTGCATTGCTGAACTGCCCTGATCCAGACTCACACCAGTACACTGCTGTATTGTTTGCATGTCTGTGGATGTTGCATGTGGATCCAGTCAATTGTCCCCCATTCAGAACAGTTGGACAGATGTCCTGCACGAGTTAATTTCATCACTCTCCATTCAGAAGACTTTCCCTCACAGCTCAGTGAGACAGAGGAGAGGTGAAGTGCTGCACTCTGTCAGGACTCACTGTGACTGATGCTGGGTGAACGTCTGAAAAACAACATTTGATGGTGTTAATGAGGCGTCAGCACAAACAGAGAAATAAAGTTAAGTTTTCTCTTAATATATAATCATATCTTGATTTTGCTTTCACCTCTTAAAGTTATTTTAGTGTTGAGTTCTTCACATACCATGTATGTTCACCTGCCTGTTTTTAATACACCACATGTCCCTCCTGGAATCACTGTTTTTATTTTAGTCTTTCTGTCTATACACCTGTCTGACCACAAAGTGTCCTTTAAACAAGCTTATTATGTTTGTTATGTTTTCAGGGGTTTAAATTCTTGTTGCTTTAGATTTCAATTCAGGAAAGAACAAACAGGATTAAAGAATCAGAGGAAAATTAGTCCCAATGGTGAGAGAGGAAGAACAGCACAAGGGAAAGAAAAGAAACAAACACACTGACCTCCAGACCAGACAAACTTTGGTTTACTGTAGTTAGTATAATAAACTGGGTCTCCTCTTCCAGCTCTGCACACATATCCTGCTGTGTGGGTCTGTCCATGGACGATGTAGGAATCCTGTTCAGTCCCATTGATGCTTTCAGGTAGCAGCTCATAGCTGTAGTCTCTGCCTGGTAGTTTGGGAACAGCCTTATACCAGAAGAACCTCCATCCTGCAGAGGGATCTTTAACACTGCAGCTCAGAGTGACTGAGTCTCCAGGACTCAGCCATGATGGAGACACAGTGAGGACAGGCTGAGCTTTATCTGTTGAAAAGTGATTTTTAAGAATAATTTGTTAATGCTAAGTCAACTCTCATTTATACACATTTACTTTGAAAACACTATCCTCACACATATAAAACATGCCTGTGGCACACTTATTAAAATGTACACCCTCATGGATCACATCATTTTGGTTTCTTGTTTAATTCAGTCAACTCAATCAAATGATTAAAACTTGTTATTATTAAACAGGGTGGTGACAAACAATGTTTTAAACTTCACATGAATTGCTGAATACGTATTTTCACATTTTATCCCTCCATACCCACTGGTCTGTTGTGTTTGCTACATTACTGGAAAATCTCTTATGCAGAAAACATAAAGGATGAGGTTATCTTTGACAGTGGGTAGTCCTGCATTTGGCTTCAAATCAGGTGACTTACCTGATACATTTAGAGAGACTGGATTACTCTTCTTGTTAGAATTTGTGCATTGATATTCACCAGTATAGTTTGTCAGCAGCTTAAATGTGCAGACCTTTTTAGTGCACAACGGAAAAGGTTGACCGTTGAACGTGTAACTCCAGTCAGTGTCCTTTCCATTTTTTGCATCACATGTGAACTCAACAACCTCCCCGTTGAATAAAGTGGATCGATTTGGCTGAAGAGTCAGTACAGCATCTAAAATGCAACACATATGCAATTAGAAAAAACTACAAATAATCAATGCAGAATAACATTATGTCTGAGGAACATGCAAGTCAAAACTCCTGAGCATTTTAATAGTCACATCCCAATTTGTACTTATAAACTAAAATGATGCATGCATTGAGTGCAAATGAACCAAGAAAGATGACATGATTAAAAGTGACGTAGTCAGCTTAGACTCATCTGGAGTCAATAAATAGAATAAACAAGAAACGATTGTGAAATCACCTTCAGTGTGTCCACAGTGGAGGAGTGTACTCAGCACTAAAACAAAGATTAATAGATACTTACATCAGACATTATCAAATAGTTAGAAAGAGGAGAAACAAAGGCATTTAAAAACAGTTTCACAAAGGAAACTCTGTTTGAATAAAATCTAAACATTAAATCCATCACTGCATTGATTAAATCAGCATTATTATTACACAGTCGTCCACTCTAAAGTCAGTTAACAGCAAAGAAAAAAGATGCACACACTACATGAACACAGCATAGTAAGAAAGTCAGTGTTGTACTCACAGTATAACTCCAGCACTCGGAGCAGAGTGTGTTCCCATCTTCAAGACTAACAGAAAGACTAACAGAAAGACTAGCAGACGACAGTGGGAGTTATGTCTCAAACTGAGATGTGCTCATAGGTTTTCTACAAACTCTCTTCCTAAGAATAGCTCATCTCTTCTTCCTTCCTTTTCTCACCAAGCTCACACAAAGGCAGCTACTTTCCTGCAGTCACGTCCAGCTCAGATAGTGCAGATACAATTTAACTTGATTGGTTGTTGCTAAAATAATGAGAAAACTGTAAAATGCACATCTCAATATCACAGCTACATTTTATGTGTCAGCATCATATTTGTGTTTGATGGATCAAGAAGTTTCATTCATTCATCTGTAAAGAAGCCATGTTACTAACTTCTTGTACTTGTATTTGATTAGAATAACCGTAACTAATGTTTTCTGTCACTAAGCAATTTTTCATGATCTGTGCTGTGAATTATGTTTCCTCCTATGTTAGATAAAATAAGATAAAAGTATAAAAAGAAACAAGCTATGTGTTTTCCCCATTCTGTTGCTCAGTTGCAACTACTTTACCAGAAAAGCCACAACTTGTTAGCATGAGCAAATGACACTGAACTTCACAGTTCCTCTTTACATATCTAAAGATCTGTCACTGTGATGGCATGAATTTACACAGTGAAGTCATCGGTATTTATGGGTTGCACAAACTAAAGCTGTGAAAACCAAGTTAAAGTGACAGAGACAAGTTCACAAAGTAATACCATGTTAAAACACTATGAGAACAGACACCAGACAAATGGGACAGAAACATGTTTTGAATGGGCTCAAAGCTAAAACACATGCTGTCAGTCGTGACGTAGTGCATTTTCAAACTTAGTAATATCGTACATACGTAATCTGCATACAATACTGTGGATTTTTCTTGACTGTATCTTCAAGGTGACAACATGTGGTGGGTTGCAGAAAAGTGTGATGACGGGCCATTTCACTCATTTTCAACCTGAATCTTGTTATTGTACAGAAAAGTAGTTCCCTGTGTTCTGTGTCAGTCCATTTCAGTCTCCCTCAGTCACAGGATGGACAGGGCTCACCAGGATGATATCACCATCTGTAAAACAGTCAAAGGATATGAAGTTTCAGTCAGTACATGTGCCCTAAACAGCACACAGACCAAAGGCCGAGCTGAGAAAAGACTCTCCAGCAGGGGGCAGTGTGACTGTGACCTGCTCTGTGAAACCATCATCATCTGGTTGGAAATACTTCTGGTACAGAGGAGAGAAAACCTCTGAACCTCTGAAGCACACAAGATGTTGTTTTCCTCTCAGATGAAACAATCAGTGTTTCACAGAGAGGACTCTACTGGTGCAGAGGAGGGAGAGGAAACCCAGTTTACTACACAGAGTACAGTGACTCCATCGGTAATGACACAAAAAGCTGTTTAAAAAAACATTTTATATACATGGTTAGTGATGAAAATTACACATAAGAAACTTTTTTTGTCATTTCTTTATTTGTGTCTTCTTAAACAGTCACAAACAGGGCTGTTGTGACTCTGCAGCCACAACTGGCCTGAGATATACAGAGGAGAGACCATCACTCTTACATGTGACATTGAGGATGGAGGAGACACTGATGGAGTTGTATTGTCTGAAGGAAAACACACACACGTGGTAAGGTGTTGGCAAACAGGTGGACATAAGAGAAAGGTGGAGAAAGCTCAACAATATGAAATATGATACAATCCTTTCATTTTCAGATCTATATATCAATATTTTAGCAAATCTTCCTACTTCAAATAAAAGCTGGAAACCATCTGACTTTATAATCACGACTTTACCCACAGGAAGTGACTGAGCTCGAGCTAAACAGAAATAGTCTCTCTAGAACATGAAAGCAGATTTCACTACATCATTTGATCCTTTCCACGTTTTCTTTATCATAATTTGTGCACACACATAACACAACATTATAAATGTTCTAAAGTGCAAATGTCCAACAACTATTTCCAATAACTACTCAATCCCTGCAATCCCCATTTTGTCTAATATGCAGGGACCATGTGACGCCTTCACTTCCTGCTCTCTGTGGCGGCTGAGCTGGAAATGTAAATGTGCCAAAATATGTGGTCAGACCCAGTGTGATGGTGTGAGTATCACACCAACAAACTGAGACACATTTTAGGTGTTGGCACTGAGTGTTGTGGGGTTGAGCAGTGGACCCAAGTGCAGGACAAGACGGACGCAGAGCAGATGTGGGTTAACTTTATTTGAGGCTTACTGGAGGTCAATACAGGCAGATAGCAGGCAGGTAGGTAAAGGAAGGGCAGGTAGGACAGACAGACACAGCAGGGTAGATACACAGACAAACATACACAGGGGCAGAATCTCAGGAAAGAAAACAGAAAAGACACACAGACAAAGTGAGAAGTGAAACAAAGGAAGGGGACCGATATATACTGTGGGTGATGTGGAAGTGGAGACAGGTGAAAAGAAATCAAGTGGAGCTGAACAATCAAAGAAGCAGGAAACACACAATGGAAGGAAGTAAAGTGACAGACATGTGAGGAGAGGAAAGAATACAAAATAAAACAGGAAGTGTGTGTAAATCCTACTGGAAACAGAGACAAATAAAAGAACAGGGAGCAAAAAACAAAAAATAACAAGAGACAGAACACATAGAGAGAAAAACAGGCAAGAAGCACAATGACATTAATTATCTATAAGTACTGTATTTGTTAAGTTACTGCTCCCATAATATCTTTAATTGTCAAACACATAGAGAAGATATTTTTACACCATTAAGAGAGAGAAGATCTGTTGTTGTGACGTTGTCTGGACAGAGCCTCTGTTTAGGAGGCCGTTCATGTTCAGCTTGAAAATGAGTTTGTCTCTTTAAGTTTCACCTTCACATCCTCTGAAAAATAAAGTGACAGAACATTTTATAAAAGAAGAAATCAAGACAATAACTTTTAATAGGAACATGAAAATATAAATAAAGAAAAATATTAAAATCGCGTTATGTATTTCCATTTGATGATCTTTTATGATTAATTGATTGATTAATTGTACAAAATACTGTGCAGAAGTGCAAAGTAAAAGCTAAAAATGCATTTTAATCAAACATTTAGTTTCTGTTATTGACACCCATTTCAAGGTCGTTATCAATACAGACTCTTTATTGATCTGGAAAAAAAAAAAGGAAAAAGAGATTTAGGGTTAGCAACAGGCTATTTTTATCTCAGTCATGAATGGTGGTGCAAACTCATTTGTGTAAGAAAATATGTAAATGTGTCATTGATTAATAATCATAAAGTGAAGTTTCAGTTTTGTGTCATCTTTAACAAATCCAACTTATCTGTCTATGAAACACACAAACATAAAATGCTCTTAAAGACTATATATGTTGGATTTGACCTTTTCAGCCTCCTAGAGGTCATATTAAAACATTACACTGTGGCAGGCAGCACAGCACCCAACAAAAACTTTTCTCATGTATTAGTTTTATATTTAGTGCAGAGTCTGTTGTTTTTGGCTGTACCTGTAGCTGATCTGATGTTCACATTTATGTAACCGGATCTCTCCTCTGCTTCATTATTCGTCCCTGTTAGAAGGATCAGATGAATGCATGAAAAGACAAAAGTTTCATCCTGGTTGATCATGTGGTCTGGAGCAGAGTTCCTGATTGGTGCTCTGAGACCTGGTGGGCCCAAAACATGATGTAAATACAGTGGATTTACAATCCACAAGTACTGTGGATTTTTCTTGACTGTATTTTCAAGGTGACAACATGTGGTGGGTTACAGAAAAGTGTGATGACGGGCCATTTTACTCATTTTCAACCTGAATCTTGTTATTGTACAGAAATGTAGGGAGGACATGTGGAAATGTGACTTGAAAGTTCCTGATGTGTTACTGCATCCTGTTGCCTCTCTCTGCCACCCGCTGTCCACCCCATGATGTAAGACATGTCACCGCTACACTAATATTGATATCTCATGATAAAGATAGCTGCACTTCCAGTGGATTAAAGAAATATAAAAGATGGTTAATCCCTGTACAAAAACAAGGGCCATTAGTCTGTCTGCGGTGTCTCTGCCAATATCTGGTGACTAATGAACTGTCCCAACCAATAATTTTGCCTGTCAAGCATGAACAGATTTGGTTCTCTACTACAAGTCCCACCTCCTTAACCCGATATCACTACTAGGACTGGCTTTGCCATTTATTGCTAACCTGTGAGGGGCTGTAGGTACACGTGGTTGTAGGAAAGGCCAAAGCACTGTTAACAAAATGTGCTGTGCATGTAGGGTAAGTGATGACGACACCATCCTTATAATAAGACTTCATGTGTTTCACCATTACAGTTTGTGCTTACTTTATTTAGTAGCCTACTGTGTGTACTGTGTGTATTCAGTGTAATGACTTGGTGATATGTTAGAAGTGAAATTCAGCACTGTGACAAATGTTAGACTGGATGATGTCCTGTACAACAATGTCTCATTAAAGTGTGTTTAAAATGGAAGCTTTGAAAAGGCACATGTTGTCTCACTGTTCATGTGGCATCGATGCATCAATGTGTTATTTTATCAGGTGACGGAAACAACCCTGCCAGGTAGCTTTAGCACAGACAAGGAGGAGGAGGCAGGAGGAGAGGCAGGGTCTCAGCTGAGGCCCAGCCTTGTAACAACATAATTTTCAGAGTAAATTTAGATATTTGTTTTGTATTACACTGAGGTTTCACTGGTATACTGAGTCTATTAAGCACTCAATTATTGTTGGTTTAACATAATAAAAATAGTGAAATTACTTTTGCATGAACTTATTGACAGAAAAAACCTTGAGTGTTTTGTTACCATATCTATAGAGTCTCTAGATGACAAGAAATGATGGTCAGAAGTCTATCATAAATGCAAAAACACTCCAGGGGGCCCTGAATACCACTTTTATGTCCCCACCAATGTCAAAATAAAAGTATGCCCTTGCTTAAGTCCCTGTGTCCCTGAAAGCATGACTTAAATTGACTTAAAATCATAAAAAAAGTAAAGAAAAACTATTACAAATACAGCTAACAGCTTACTGCAGTTTATTGATGCATAAAATGGTCAAACAAACTTTATACAAAACATCCTAAATACGTCCAGGGGAAAATAAAATACATAAACCATCAAATCATTTTTAAAAAGACAAAGGAAAAAAAATGAGTGAAATGAAATGTTATTTGATTATATTAAAATATAAAATATTATATATAAATATATAAATATAGATATATAAATGTGCAGAGCTTTTTTTAAAGAAATCTGCTGACTTTAAAGCCTCATCACCTGAGTGATGAAACAAAATATTTATAACTATAACTGTAACAGTCTGCAATCCAAACGTCTCTAAAGTGACAGTATATTGTACCAAAAAATATTATATGAGATCATTTTTAGCCTTTTTACAAAGTTTAACAGAAGATTAAAACCAGATGATGTTTTAAATGATCTACTATTAGATTAACTGTACAGAATACTGTCTCAAAATATATATAAAATATGCAAAATATAATGACATGCAAGCTGAACACACTGTTAAAACAAGGATGTAGTTTTTCATGTTATCATCCATTTCATCGTTTTGTCGATACAGATATCTTTATTGATCTGGAAGAAAATCAAAGGAAAAATGCAGTTAGGCTTATTTAAGAGTTAAGGGTGCTTATATTTTACACCCATTTATAAATAATTTATGTGTAAAATAAATCCCAGTGTACACATTATGTTTTTGTTACCAAGAGCTGTTCCTGGTCGAACTTCAAGAATAAATTGTTTCATCCGCGGCTGCAGGACTTGATTTCCCTTTAGAAAGAGTGATTTTTTTTATGTTTGCCAGTAATTCCCCAGTTTACAAGAATAATGTACTGATATGTGTATACTGTTTTCTTCTGCAATGCGTCAGTGCATCATGTATTATGAAATTAAAAATATGACAAATGGAAATGATAAACAGCTACCATTTTAGAAATACTGAAACATATTTGAGTTGGATGGACACAGAACTCATATTACACTGTGTCATAGACAAACCTGTTGGACAGTAACAAGTGCTTACGTTTGTCTCTCTTGGCTTTATTGTGGGAGTGTACCTGAGCATACATCAGGTTGTCTTCTAAAACAAAAGCCATGTTTAAAGATTATTTTCTTTACTGGAATGTGGCACTCCTTCATGTTTATTTCACAAGCAAACAGTAGCATCAGATATAAAATGCATAAAGGGAAAATTAAATAAAAAAACAAGTCATTTCTATCAATTAAAGCTAAGATAATGTGTCTTGTTTGTTTTTTAGTACATTGTACATTGTACATATACTTCCAAGGTTTCTCTGAAGCTAATATAAGGGTTCATCTCTCTGTGGTAGTTGGTATCATCCAAAGTCACACTTTAGATAACTGAAGTCTCACATTAAGCTTGACCATTGCTGCCTCCTAGTGGTCGTATTGAAACACCACACTGTGGCAGACGGCACAAAGCCAATGAAAAGTTTTAACATAAATTGTATTTATATTTAGAACAAACGCCTGTTGTATTTGAATATACCTGCAGCTGATCATATTTTAATTTCTCAGTAAACAAAGCTCTCCTCTGGTTTATTATTTGTCCCTTTTAGGCACAAAACTACCTACAAAAGCATCACTGCGTGTAATTCTCACTCCATAATGTAAGTACTCACCCCTCTTAGCAATGTTTTTAAGTTCAATCATAGAATATGTGACATCACTGGATTCATCTGAAATATAGATATTTCTAGTTGAAGGGTTGTCAATAATTTACAGTTAAATAATCAAATAATCCATATCTAGTATTTCTAACTACTCCATGCTAAACAAAGAGTATACTGTACCATGTTGAGGTTCTTCAGGGTGTTTGACTGTTTCATATACACAAGCATCACCTAAAGAGTAGAGAAAATCAAAGCAAGGTTATATTAATCATTTTAATCCCATTAAATTGAATTCCATAACCTTCTAAAACAGATAACTGGAAATGGAAATACAACCCTTAGAGTTAACAATAAATGATAATCATGGCTTTGGATCATATTCCATTGAATTTGCCACTGATTTACAAATTACTGCTGATTCTGATTTAATATCACTGTTTCTTGATTTGAGTGCACCATCCACCACAGAATACTTTTAAGCTGTATTTACCTGTAAAGCCAATGCCAACATGTTTATGAGCAAAAAAAACTAGTTTCTCCTTTTAACCTGAGCTGATTAAATTATAGACACTGGCTTGCACCCCCTTAACACTGATGTCTTAAATGTGGCTATTTTATTGTTATTTATTTGCTGCATGCTTCATGCTATGTATGAATTGATTGACAAAACTGATCAGGATTAAGGCTGACCAGAGAGAAGAGAAGCATATGTCCCCCGAGTTTCATCCTGGTTGATCATGTGGTCTGGAGCAGAGTCCTGATTGGTGCTCTGAGACCTGGTGGGCTCAAAACATAATGTAAATACAGTGGATCAGATAAGAGACATGTAATGTAGTGCTGTTATGTCAGAATGAGAGAGGAGAGTGTCCAACCAACCTGATAAAACATGAATCTGTAAAAAAGACATTTGTTGTTATTTAATTTTATGTTGAAAATGTTTTTACAACACATTTAATGAGGTTTTATATTGCAAATTATTCACTTGTCACCACAATACATGTAATTACATGTCTATAGGTCTTGATTTTGACTACTAAGAATATAATCAGTCTAATATGAGAGGAAAAAGATCTCACCTTTTGACTTTTTGTAGCGATACAGAAACAGCAGCAGGAGAATAATCAGTAAAACTCCACAAACCAGCCCAACAATCAACAGCACAGGAAATGGAGAGCTGTCAGGATTGGAGGCTGCAATAATAGAAAATGAAAATAAATAATTCACAAGTAGATGGATAATCAAACAAAAACAGGGGAAACCTGTAGGCACACATGCAAAATAAATTTCTTTAATCATACTTACATCTTACTGACATCCAGCTCTGTTGTGACATCTTTCCTGAGTACCTACACTTGTAGAAGCCTTCATCTGACTTTGACACTGCAGCGATATTCAGCTCCCCTCTGGTGTCCTTTTGGATGAGTTTGTCATTTTTATAGAAATCCACATTAGAAAGAACATTTTCTGTCCTCAACTTGCAGCCAAGAGTGACAGAATCTCCCTCAGACACAGGAAGGACGGGGCTCACCAGGATCACGTCACCGTCTGTGAAACAGTGAGAGAAATTTTCAGTGAGAGATCAGCTGTTGCAGGCTTTAGTTTACAGATACATGACAGATTCTGCTTTTATTCTGTCATTACCCAAACTGTGTTAAGGTGCCCATTTTATGGCTGACAGAACGAGAAGATGCAGCGATGATCACTGGTTAAACTACAACAACTGATTTCATAATTTTATACACAAGCACCAATTACTATAATAAATATGAAATCTCACAATGTAACTCTTACAATCAGAAAAAGAAAAAAACATTGTGATTACTTTGTACACCACTGATGTTGACTGCATTGCTGAACTGGCCCTGATCCAGACTCACACCAGTACACTGCTGTATTGTTTACATGTCTGTGGATGTTGCATGTGGATCCAGTCAATGTCCCCCATTCAGAACAGTTGGACAGATGTCCTGCACGAGTTAATTTCATCACTCTCCATTCAGAAGACTTTCCCTCACAGCTCAGTGAGACAGAGTCAGAGGAAAAGTGCTGCACTCTGTCAGGACTCACTGTGACTGATGCTGGGTGAACGTCTGAAAAACAACATTTGATGGTGTTAATGAGGCGTCAAGCACAAACAGAGAAATAAAGTTAAGTTTTCTCTTAATATATAATCATATCTTGATTTTGCTTTCACCTCTTAAAGTTATTTTAGTGTTGAGTTCTTCACATACCATGTATGTTCAGCTGCCTGTTTTTAATACACCACATGTCCCTCCTGGAATCACTGTTTTTATTTTGTCTTTCTGTCTATACACCTGTCTGAACACAAAGTGTCCTTTAACCAAGCTTATTATGTTTGTTATATTTTTAGGGGTTTAAATTCTTGCTTACTTTAGATTTCAATTCAGGAAAGAACAAAGAAGATTAAAGAATCAGAGGAAAATTAGTCCCAGTGGTGAGACAGGAAGAACAGCACAAGGGAAAGAAAAGAAACAAAAACACTGACCTCCAGACCAGACAAACTTTGGTTTACTGTAGTTAGTATAATAAACTGGATCTCCTCTTCCAGCTCTGCACACATATCCTGCTGTGTGGGTCTGTCCATGGACGATGTAGGAATCCTGTTCAGTCCCATTGATGCTGTCAGGTAGCAGCTCATAGCTGTAGTATCTGCCTGGTAGTTTGGGAACAGCCTTATACCAGAAGAAACCTCCATCCTGCAGAGGGATCTTTAACACTGCAGCTCAGAGTGACTGAGTCTCCAGGACTCAGCCATGATGGAGACACAGTGAGGACAGGCTGAGCTTTATCTGTTGAAAAGTGATTTTTCAGAATAAAAACATTTGTTAATGCTAAGTCGACTCTCATTTATACACATTTACTTTTGAAAAGACTATCCTCACACATATAAAACATGCCTGTGGTACACTTATTAAAATGTACACCCTCATGGATCACATCATTTTGGTTTCTTGTTTAATTCAGCCGACTCAATCAAATGATTAAAACTTCTTATTATTAAACAGATTGGATGACGAACAATGTTTTAAACTTCACATGAATTGCTGAATACGTATTTTCACATTTTATCCCTCTATACCCACTGGTCTGTTGTGTTTGCTACATTACTGGAAAATCTCTTATGCAGAAAACATAAAGGATGAGGTATCTTTGACAGTGGGTAGTCCTGCATTTGGCTTCAAATCAGGTGACTTACCTGATACATTTAGAGAGACTGGATTACTCTTCTTGTTAGAATTTGTGCACTGATATTCACCAGTATAGTCTGTCATCAGCTTAAATGTGCAGACCTTTTTAGTGCACAAAGGAAAAGGTTGACCGTTGAACGTGTAACTCCAGTCAGTGTCCTTTCCGTCTTTTGTGTCACATGTGAACTCAACAACCTCCCCATTGAATAAAGTGGATCGATTTGGCTGAAGAGTCAGTACAGCATCTAAAATGCAACACATATGCAATTAGAAAAAACTACAAATAATCAATGCAGAATAACATTATCTCTGAGGAACATGCAAGTCAAAACTCCTGAGCATTTTATAGTCACATCCCAATTTGTACTTATAAACTAAAATGATTGCATGCATTGAGTGCAAATGAACCAAGAAAGATGACATGATTAAAGGTGACGTAGTCAGCTTAGACTCATCTGGAGTCAATAAATAGAATAAACAAGAAACGACTGTGAAATCACCTTCAGCGTTGTACTCACAGTATAACTCCAGCACTCGGAGCAGAGTGTGTCCCATCTTCAAGACAAGACTAACAGAAAGACTAACAGACGACAGTGGGAGTTATGTCTCAAACTGAGATGTGCTCATAGGTTTTCTACAAACTCTCTTCCTAAGAATAGCTCATCGTCTTCTTCCTTCCTTTTCTCACCAAGCTCACACAAAGGCAGCTACTTTCCCACATTCACGTCCAGCTCAGATAGTGCAGATACAATTTAACTTGATTGGTTGTTGCTAAAATAATGAAAAAACTGTAAAATGCACATGTCTCAGTGTCACAGCTACATTTTATGTGCATCAGCATCATATTTGTGTTTGATGGATCAAGAAGTTTTCATTCATTGATCTGTAAAGAAGCCATGTTACTAACTTCTTGTATTTGATTAGAATAACCTTAACTAATGTTTTCTGTCACTAAGCAATTTTTCATGATCTGTGCTGTGAATTATGTTTCCTTCTATGTTAGATAAAATAAGATAAAAGTATAAAAAGAAACAAGCCTATGTGTTTTCCCCATTCTGTTGCTCAGTTTATTTTTTGCAACTACTTTACCAGAAAAGCCACAACTTGTTAGCATGAGCAAATGACACTGAACTTCACAGTTCCTCTTTACATATCTAAAGATGTGTCACTGTGATGGCATGAATATAGACAGTGAAGTCATCGGTATTTATGGGTTGCACAAACTAAAGCTGTGAAAACCAAGTTAAAGTGACAGAGACAAGTTCACAAAGTAGTACCATGTTAAAACACTATGAGAACAGACACCAGACAAAAGGGACAGAAACATGTTTTGAATGGGCTCAAAGCTAAAACACATGCTGTCACTCGTGACGTATGACATTTTCAAACTTAGTAACATTGTACATCTGCATACAATACTGTGGATTTTTGTATTTTTGACAACATGTGGTGGGTTGCAGAAAAGTGTGATGACGGGCCATTTCACTCATTTTCAACCTGAATCTTGTTATTGTACAGAAATGTAGGGAGGACATGTGGAAATGTGACTTGAAAGTTCCTGATGTGTTACTGCATCCTGTTGCCTCTCTCTGCCACCTGCTGTCCACCCCATGATGTAAGACATGTCACCGCTACACTAATATTGATATCTCATGATAAAGATAGCTGCGCTTCCAGTGGATTAAAGAAATATAAAAGATGGTTCATCCCTGTACAAAAACAAGGGCCATTAGTCTGTCTGCGGTGTCTCTGCCAATATCTGGTGACTAATGAACTGTCCCAACCAATAATTTTGCCATCAAGCGTGAACAGATTTGGTTCTCTACTACAAGTCCCACCTCCTTAACCCGATATCACTACTAGGACTGGCTTTGCCATTTATTGCTAACCTGTGAGGGGCTGTAGGTACACGTGGTTGTAGGAAAGGCCAAAGCACACTGTTAACAAAATGTGCTGTGCATGTAGGGTAAGTGATGATGACACCATCCTTATAATAAGACTTCATGTGTTTCACCATTACAGTTTGTGCTTACTTTATTTAGTAGCCTACTGTGTGTATCACAGATTCAGTGTTCCTTTTGTCTGGGAAGTCAGATGTATTTTGTTGTCAAACTTTAACTTTGTCTGTTATTCCTAGAGGGTACAGTAACACATGTGAGCTCATTTGGTGATTTGCTCTCAGACAGGATGGTAGTCAAAAAAAAAAGAAAGATGGACATTAGGAGCTATTTTAGAACAAGTCAAAGTGTATGTCACTTATAGAAATTATTTTCTCACTTTCTACTGTGCAGAGTCAACAATAATGGTAATAATAATATTCAGCTCAGCCATAAATGTATTTCCTGACTGTTCAGGTTCAGGTGACAGCAGCAGCTCGTAGCACAGACAGAGCAGGAGAGGCAAGGAAAGAGGCCAAATAATGACTTGGTGATATGTTAGAAGTGAAATTCAGCACTGTGACAAATGTTAGACTGGATGATGTCCTGTACAACAATGTCTCATTAAAGTGTGTTTAAAATGGAAGCTTTGAAAAGGCAGATGTTGTCTCACTGTTCATGTGGCATCGATGCATCAATGTGTTATTTTATCAGGTGACGGAAACAACCCTGCCAGGTAGTAGCACAGACAGAGGAGGAGAGGCAGGAGGAGAGGCAGGGTCTCAGCTGAGGCCCAGCCTTGCAACAACATAATTATCAGAGTAAATTTAGATATTTGTTTTGTATTAAACTGAGGTTTCACTGGTATACTAAGGAGTCTATTAAGCACTCAATTATTGTTGGTTTACATAATAAAAATAGTAAAATTACTTTTGCATGAACTTATTGACAGAAAAAAACATTGAGTGTTTTGTTAACATATCTATAAATAAAGTCTCTAGATGACAAGAAATTATGGTCAGAAGTCTATCATAAATGCAAAAACACTCCTGGGGGCCCTGAATACCACTTTTATGTCCCCACCAATGTCAAAATAAAAGTATGTCCTTGCTTACAGTCCCTGTGTCCCTGAAAGCATGACTTAAATGGACTTAAAATCATAAAAAATAGTAAACAAATACAAATCTAAATACAAATACAGCTAACAGCTTACTGCAGTTTATTGATGCATAAAATAGTCAAACAAACTTTATACAAAACATCCTAAATACATCCAGTTGAAAATAAAATACATACAGTATCAAATCATTTTCAAAAAAGACAAAGGAAAAAAAATGTGTGAAATTATATGTTATTTGATTATATTCAAATATAAAATATTATATATAGATATATAAATATAGATATATAAATGTATATATAAATGTGCAGAGCTTTTTAAAGAAATCTGCTGACTTTAAAGCCTCATTACCTGAGTTCTGAAATAAAATATTTACTGTAACTGTAACAGTCTGCATCCAAACGTCTCTAAAGTGACAGTATATTGTACCAAAAAATATTATATGAGATCATTTTTAGCCTTTTTACAAAGTTCAACAGAAGATTAAAACCAGATGATGTTTTTCTTTTAAATGATCTACTATTAGATTAACTGTACAGAATACTGTCTCAAAATATATAGAAAATATGCAAAATATAATGACATGCAAGCTGAACACACTGTTAAAACAAGGATGTAGTTTTTCATGTTATCATCCACTTCATCGTTTTGTCGATACAGATATCTTTATTGATCTGGAAGAAAGTCAAAGGAAAAATGCAGTTAGGCTTATTTAAGAGTTAAGGGTGCTTATATTTTACACCCATTTATAAATAATTTATGTGTAAAATAAATTCCCAATCTACATATTATGTTGTTGTTACCAAGAGCTGTTACTGGTCGAACTTCAGAATAAACTGTTTCATCCATGCGGCTGCAGGACTTGATTTCCCTTTAGAAAGAGTGATTTTTTTAATGTTTGCCAGTAATTCCCCAGTTTACAAGAATAATGTACTGATATGTGTATACTGTTTTCTTCTGCAATGCATCAGTGCATCATGTATTATGAACTTAAATTAATAAACGATAAAACATTTTACAGAATACAATATTATTCTGAAAATACTAATGATGACATGTAATTTGGTAGTTTGATGGCATGAATTGCTAGTAACAATTTAAGCATTTATAAGTACTTAATCATAATTAGGCATTAGGCACAAAACTACCTACAAAAGCATCACTGCATGTAATTCTTACTCCATAATGAAAGTACTCACCCCTCTTAGCAATGTTTTTAAGTTCAATCATAGAATATGTGACATCACTGGATTCATCTGAAATATAGATATTTCTAGTTGAAGGGTTGTCAATAATTTACAGTTAAATAATCAAATAATCCATATCTAGTATTTCTAACTACTCCATGCTAAACAAAGAGTATACTGTACCATGTTCAGGTTCTTCAGGGCGTTTGACTGTTTCATATACACAAGCATCACCTAAAGAGTGGAGAAAATCAAAGCAAGGTTATATTAATCATTTTAATCCCATTAAATGAATTCCATAACCTTCTAAAACAGATAACTGGAAATGGAAATACGACCCTTAGAGTTAACAATAAATGATAACCATGGCTCTGGATCATATTCCACTGAATTTGCCACTGATTTACGAATTACTGCTGATTCTGATTTAACATCACTGTTTCTTGATTTGAGTGCACCATTCACCACAGAATACTTTTAAGCTGTATTTACTTGTAAAGCCAATGACATCTTCAACATGTTTATCAGCAAAAAAAAAAAAAAAGGTTTCTTCTTTTAACCTATAGTTTCTTGCACCACCTTATCTGAGCTGATTAAATTATAGACACTGGCTCGCATATCCTTAACACTGATGTCTTAAATGTGGCTATTTTATTGTTATTTATTTGCTGCACGCTTCATGCTATGTATTCTTTTTAATTGTTAATTGTGTTGAGACAAACTGCATGGTTATTCTTAACCTAAAACTGTTGAATTATTGGCAAAACTGATCAGGATTAAGGCTGACCAGAGAGAAGAGAAGCATCTGTCCCTCGAGTTTCATCCTGGCTGATCATGTGGTCTGGAGCAGAGTCCTGATTGGTGCTCTGAGACCTGGTGGGCCCAAAACATGATGTAAATACAGTGGATCAGATAAGAGACATGTATTGTAGTGTTGTTATTGTCAGAATGAGAGAAGAGAGTGTCCAACCAACCTGATAAAACATGAATCTGTAAAAAAGACATTTGCTGTTACTTAGTTTTATGTTGAAAATGTTTTTACAACAGTACATTTAATGAGGTTTTATATTGCAAATTATTCTGTTGTCACCATAATACATGTAAATACATCTCTATAGGTCTTGATTTTGACTACTTAGAGTGTAATCAGTCTAACATGAGAGGAAAAATATCTCACCTTTTGACTTTTTTGTAGCGATACAGAAACAGCAGCAGGAGAATAATCAGTAAAACTCCACAAACCAGCCCAACAATCAACAGCACAGGAAATGGAGAGCTGTCAGGCTTAGATACAGCTGTAATAAATCATCTACATTAACATTTATACCACACTTTCCTCAAATAAATTCTCCAAGGACTATATATATATATATATATATATATATATATATATATATATATATATATATATATATATGCACAAATATAAGAACACATACACTCAACTACACTCACAACAAACCCCTAATGAATAAAAACACATGAAATGTCATGATTAAACTTAAACTTCTGTTATTTCATGAATAACAGCCCCAAAATTAATATTTCTGTTGTAATAATTAAAAAATAAAACTTTTGTATTTTTATTATGTTTTATTATGTCTGTGTCTTTACTGATAAAACTAATGCAGAAAACTAACTTCTAATTCAGTAATTGCTATTTAATCACAGACTGTAACTCACAAACAAAAAAAAAGGTGGAGAAAGTGTATTTAATCATACTCACTTTTTACTGACATCCAACTCTCCGGTGACGATGGACTCCACCACCTTTGTTGTGAATCTGTTCCTTTACATTTATAAAAGCCTTCATCTGACATGGACACTGCAGGGATAGTCAGCTCGTTCCTGGTACCATTTTGGATGAGTTTGCCATTTTTATAGAAATCCACATTAGAAAGAACATTTTCTGTCTTAAACTTGCAGCCCAAGAGTGACAGAATCTCCCTCAGACACAGGAAGGACGGGGCTCACCAGGATCACATCACCGTCTGTAAAAAGATCAATGAATAGGAAGTTTTGGTCAAAGATCAGCCGGTGCAGGTTGAACAAGTTGACCTACAATGATGAGAATAAATTAAATATTCTTACATTTGTGTTACAGATTCATGCTGCAGCTGAACAAATACATTTGACATTTGACTTGTGTAAGGTAAAACTTAAATGTGTCTAACTGTAAATACATTTCTATCATTTGTACAGCAGGTATCTAAATATCAAGTGAAAGGTTATAGTACCTTGAATAAACTTCAGTTACACAGTTGTGATTTAAGTATAGATCACTCTTAAACCAGGCCTTTTATTTCAGTGGGTGATGATTAGAAATGTGGAGTTTTACAGCAAAAATGTTGACTGTTGACTGACTAATTACTTACAATAAATGTCAATTTACCTATCATATGTTACTATGCTCTTTCTGCAAACAGATGATGGAAAAGGTGGTGAAAATTTTGAAAATAATTGAAATTACATTATATTGACTATTAAATGTTTTTACACATTAAGAGCTCTTATATTTGAAATCTAAAATGAGTGCTGGATGGCTTTTGTCAACAAGATCTCAGTTAGCAATAAATCCAGATTAGATTTTCTTGGATAATACCAAGAAACAACACTTGAATGAACTGAAGCTGTTGAGCTTCTTTGGTTTGTTCAAAGAAAACATCAACTTGAACTCATTTTGAAAAGGTTTCTTTTCTTGCAAAGGTTTAAGGGACACTTGTTCTGTTTGCAGCAGAAATGAGTGAAACCTCTCATACAATTAAAAACACACACAATTCATTCCTGCTGATAGGAGGACAGGACATGTTAATCACCTAGTAACCCGATTTCCAAAGTTATATAATGGATCATTATAATCATTTAAACACAATAAAATGTGATTAAAACTCACTGTGTCCAGTGATGTTGACTGCATTGCTGAACTGTCCAGTTTCAGACTCACACCAGTACACTCCATCAAATTTGAAACTGTCTATGTTGCATTTGGATCCATTCATTTTACCCCAGTTAGAATAGTCTATCAGGTAGCCAAGATTTAGTAAAACTCCTCACTCTCCACTTCAGTAGAGTTTCCCTCACAGCTCAGTGACAAAGACTCAGAGTTGAAGTGCTGCACTCTGTCAGGACTCACTGTGAGAGACGCTGCTGGTTGAAAATCTGAAAAACAACATACTGAGGTGAAGAAAATATATTATTTGAAAGACCAGGAAGCAAACAATCCTTTGACCTTTGATTTCAGTGAATAGAAACGAAGGGTCACTCCAGTAGAGGTATATAATAAGATTAAAAAGACCACAAAGTAAATAAAGCTTTATGTTTATTGTGGACTTTCACTGTTGAGGCTTGAACGGTTCTAACTCAGTGCACATTTATGCCATCAGCACAGGGGTGACATGATACATGTGTGCAAACTACAGAGGAATCTGCAGCTCACATTAGTCAGTAATGAAAGGATGCATAAATTTCATTAATGCCTCCTGGGTGCAGAACTTCCATGTAATTTGTAATAAAGAGACCTGCATGATGTAAAAGTACAATAGCCTGCCTTTAGGTAAAAGCAATGATACAAAAATGGACAAATATCCAAATTTCAAGAAAAGCAAAGTTTGAGACAAATACAGATGGAAATTAGTAAAGTCAGACAGATGACACTAAGAAAAGACATAAAAATAAATTAACAAATAAGGACAGAGGACAGGAAAATGAGGGAAGGAATAGATGGAGGGACAGAAGAAAAATAAAAAGAAAGTACTAAAGTAGATATTTACAGTCAGTAAATCTTTTTGTTTATTTTCCAGATCTGGTTCACACATTTTAGAATTCAGTTCCATCCAGCAGACAAATCAGACACTAGTCTGTTTTAGAGAGACGTTCAGAAAACTGAACATTTGACCTGATGATGGTGGGAGGGAAAAGGTCACAGGGTCACCACAAGTAACTACATTTCTTTCATTGAACAAGCATGAAAAAGTCTAAACAAACCTACCTCCAGACCAGACAAACTTAGATTCACTGTAGTCAGTATAATAAACTGGATCTCCTCTTCCAGCTCTGCACACATATCCTGCTGTGTGGGTCTGTCCATGGACGATGTAGGAATCCTGTTCAGTCCCATTGATGCTGTCAGGTAGCAGCTCATAGCTGTAGTCTCTGCCTGGTAGTTTGGGAACAGCCTTATACCAGAAGAAACCTCCATCCTGCAGAGGGATCTTTAACACTGCAGCTCAGAGTGACTGAGTCTCCAGGACTCAGCCATGATGGAGACACAGTGAGGACAGGCTAAGGTTTATCTGTTGAAATTTTTCAGAATGAAAATATGTTATGATGTATTGTTGGTGGATTACATGCACTGCTTGTGGCCTATCTCAAAATAATAGTAGCATTTAAAATATTTTGTAACATTCAGCAAAATAAAAATGGTGACTGATGTGACTTACTGTCAGATATTTGTCAATCTGAAAGCATCACTCCACTCTGCTGAAGACTTTCCATTTTTCATTTTGCCCTTACAAAAGTAGTCTCCACTGTCTGATGATGAAGCAGATTTAATCTTGTATTCATTCTGTATTTTAGATGTGTATGACCTCGGTATTCTCCATTCATACTCCCACTCAGTGTCTCCTCCATCCTCAATTTCACATGTAAGAGTGATGGTCTCTCCTCTGTATATCTCAGGCCAGTTGGGCTGCAGAGTCACAACAGCCCTGTTTGTGACTGTTCAAGAAGACACAAATAAGGAAATGACAAAAAAGTTTCTTATGTGTAATTTTCATCACTAACCATGTATATAAAATGTTTTTTTAAACTGCTTTTTGTGTCATTACCGATGGAGTCACTGTACTCTGTGTAGTAAACTGGGTTTCCCTCTCCCTCCTCTGCACCAGTAGAGTCCTCCCTGTGAAACACTGATTGTTTCATCTGAGAGGAAAACAACATCTTGTGTGCTCAGAGGGTCAGAGGTTTTCTCTCCTCTGTACCAGAAGTATTTCCAACCAGATGATGATGGTTTCACAGAGCAGGTCAGAGTCACACTGCCCCCTGCTGGAGAGTCTTTTCTCAGCTTCGGCCTTTGGTCTGTGTGCTGTTTAATTTAGAACAAAGACAAAAAAATAGCACAGAAAATATTTAATCACTTTAAAAACTGTGTATTATTATAGCAGAAGTAAGTAACATTGAAAAAAAGTCATATGTCCTAAGAACGACACTCTCTTCTGACAGTAGTACAGGTGACAGACAATCTGTGATGAAATCAGGCTCCACTTGCTGCCTCTAAAGCCATTTGAGAGACCAAAGAGATGATCAAACTTTATAGTTTCTGAATCTCAAATTATTTTTTACAAAAGATTAAAATTCAACTACAAGTAAAGAGTATATAATCACTTTGATCAGCAAGGTGATCACATCAACATGGCTCAAAAATAATTTCTTTTAGTGAACTTTGAAAACGTTGATGACTTACCTGATATATTCAGAGAGACTTTATTACTTTTTTGTTTGACTTCTCTAGAGACTCTGTGATGACCCTCACACTGGTATTCACCACTGTCACCCTGTAGCTAGAGGTTGTAATGTACGGTTCCTATTTATTTGGCTAGCTGTAAGGAGAAAACGTCTTGACCATCCTTGAAGATTTTATAATACCAGTCAGTATGTTCTCCTTCCACTCATGTCACATATGAAGGTCACAGACTCTCCAGTGAATAAAATGGACGAGTTTGGCTCAATGGTCAGCAGAGAATCTAGAAACCAACACAAGATGCATGGAGTGAAATGATAAAGACATCAACAAAGAGAAAGAGGAGGTGTGAAAGAGTGATACAGTCTATCATGAGTGAATGTATAAAAAGAAAGAAAATAAAGAAAAGTGTATAATTACCTTGAGCATGTCCACAGTGGTGGAGTATATTCAGCACTAAAATAAAGTTTGAAACTTCATCACAAACATCAAACTGACAAATATAAAAGAAGCTCAGGCATTTAAAAACAACTGGAGTTTTATAGGTGGCAGCTCTGATTTAAACAGAGAAAGTTACTGATGTACTCACAGAAAAACCCCAGCACACAGAGCAAAGTGCGTCCCATCCTCACATCCAGCACCGACACTTCTGAGAAACACCTCGACTTTGTGTCGAGAAAAGCTTCAGACTGCAGCGTATAAAGAGAAACCAGGAACTGTGAGGAAACAGAAGTTATCACCAACCAAGTCTCTTTGCTTCCTTCTCTTTCACACAAACTTTCACTTAACTAGCCTCAGTGTGACCGCAGCATGTTTGTTTTTTAGCACATACAGAAGACAAAGTGTTGAATTTAATGACATATTATTAACATACATACCTGTAAGACCTTGTTACATTTATTTGTGCATGTAATATTTAATATGCTCACTGCTCTTGTAACCATAATACCTTTAATGTCATGTGTCACCTTTGTATGTGCATGCACAGAACATCCTGTTTGTGTATCTCACACTCTCAAAACTTCCACATTTTATTTCAGAGTAGAGTTGTATTGTCTGAAGGAAAACACACACACGTGGTAAGGTGTTGGCAAACTGGTGGATATGAGAGAAATGTGGAGAAAGCTCAACAATATGAAATATGATACAATCCTTTCATTTTCAGATCTATAGATCAACATTTTAGCAAACGTTCCTACTTCAAATAAAAGCTGGAAACCATCTGACTTTATAATCAAGACTTTACCCTACAGGAAGCGATTGAGCTCGAGCTAAACAGAAATAGTCTCTCTAGAATATTAAATCAGATTTCTCTACATCATTTTATCCTTTCCATGTTTTCTTTATCATAATTTGTGCACACACATAACACAACATTATAAATGTTATAAAGTGCAAATGTCCAACAACTATTTCCAATAACTATTCAGTGCAATCCCCATTTTGTCTAATATGCAGGGGACATGTGACGCCTTCACTTCCTGCTCTCTGTGGCGGCTGAGCTGGAAATGTAAATGTGTCAAAATATGTGGTCAGACCCAGTGTGATGGTGTGAGTATCACACCAACAAACTATTTATGAACTGAGACACATTTTAGGTGTTGGCACTGAGTGTTGTGGGGTTGAGCAGTGGACCACAAGTGCAGGACAAGACAGACGCAGAGCAGATGTGGGTTAACTTTATTTGAGGCTTACTGGAGGTCAATACAGGCAGATAGCAGGCAGGTAGGTAGAGGAAGGGCAGGTAGGACAGACAGACACAGCAGGGTAGATACACAGACAAACATACACAGGGGCAGAATCTCAGGAAAGAAAACCGCAAAGACACACAGACAAAGTGAGAAGTGAAACAAAGGAAGGGGACCGATATATACTGTGGGTGATGTGGAAGTGGAGACAGGTGAAAGAAATCGAAGTGGAGCTGAACAATCAAAGAAGCAGGAAACACACAAGGGCAGGAAGTAAAGTGACAGACATGTGAGGAGAGGAAAGAATACAAAATAAAACAGGAAGTGTGTGTAAACTACTGGAAACAGACAAATAAAAGAACAGGGAGCAAAAAACAAAAAATAACAAAGAACACAGAACACAAAATAGAGAGAAAAACAGGCAGGAACACAAGGAAGACAAAAAAACACACAAGAAGCACAATGACATTAATTATCTCTAAGTACTGCATTTGTTAAGTTACTGCTCCCATAATATCTTTAATTGTCAAATTGTCAAAAACATACAAAAGATATTTTTACACCATTAAGAGAGAGACAATCTGTTGTTATGATGTCTGGACAGAGTCTCTGTTTAGGAGGCTGTTCATGTTCATGTTCAGCTTGAAAATGAGTTTGTCTCTTTAAGTTTCACCTTCACATCCTCTGAAAAATAAAGTGACAGAACATTTTATAAAAGAAGAAATACAAGACAAGAACTTTTGATAGGAACATGAAAATATAAATAAAGAAAAATATTAAAACCACATTATGTATTTCCATTTGATGATCTTTTATTAGATTAATTGTACAGAATACTGTGCAGAAGTGCAAAGTAAAAGCTGAAAATGCATTTTAATAAAATTTAATTTATTTAGTTTCTGTTATTGACACCCATTTCAAGGCCATTATCAATTCAGATTATACAAGCGAAAGACTATTTCTGATCTAAATATATAGATCTAAGTATAGATAGTGGTGGAAACTCATTTGTGTAAGAAATTATGTAAATGTGTCATTGGTTAATAATCTGAACATAAAGTTGTCAGTTTTGAGTCATATTTAACAAATCCAAGTTTATCTCTCTATGAAACACACAAACATAAAATGCTCTTAAAGACTATATATGTTGGATTTGACCTTTGCTGCCTCCTAGTGGTCATATTAAAACATTACACTGTGGCAGGCAGCACAGCACCCAATAAAAACTTTTCTCATGTATTAAGTTTTATATTTAGTGCAGAGTCTGTTGTTTTTGGCCGTACCTGCAGCTGATCTGATGTTCACATTTATGTAACCGGATCTCTCCTCTGCTTCATTATTCGTCCCTGTTAGAAGGATCAGATGAATGCATGAAAAGACAAAAGTTTCATCCTGGTTGATCATGTGGTCTGGAGCAGAGTCCGGATTGGTGCTCTGAGACCTGGTGGGCCCAAAACATGATGTAAATACAGTGGATTTACAATCCAGAGTACTGTGGATTTTTCTTGACTGTATTTTCAAGGTGGCAACATGTGGTGGGCTACAGAAAAGTGTGATGACGGGCCATTTCACTCATTTTCAACCTGAATCTTGTTATTGTACAGAAATGTAGGGAGGACATGTGGAAATGTAACATGAAAGTTCCTGATGTGTTACTGCATCCTGTTGCCTCTCTCTGCCACCTGCTGTCCACCCCATGATGTAAGACATGTCACCGCTACACTAATATTGATATCTCATGATAAAGATAGCTGCACTTCCAGTGGATTAAAGAAATATAAAAGATGGTTCATCCCTGTAAAAAAACAAGGGCCATTAGTCTGTCTGCGGTGTCTCTGCCAATATTTGGTGACTAATGAATTGTCCCAACCAATAATTTTGCTGTCAAGCATGAACAGATTTGGTTCTCTACTACAAGTCCCACCTCCTTAACCCGATATCACTACTAGGACTGGCTTTGCCATTTATTGCTAACCTGTGAGGGGCTGTAGGTACATGTGGTTGTAGGAAAGGCCAAAGCACTGGTAAGAAAATGTGCTGTGCATGACAGATTCAGTGTAATGACTTGGTGATATATTAGAAGTGAAATTCAGCACTGTGACAAATGTTAGACTGGTGATGTCCTGTACAACAATGTCTCATTAAAGTGTGTTTAAAATGGAAGCTTTGAAAAGGCACATGTTGTCTCACTGTTCATGTGGCATCGATGCATCAATGTGTTATTTTATCAGGTGACGGAAACAACCCTGCCAGGTAGTAGCACAGACAGAGGAGGAGAGGCAGGAGGAGAGGCAGGGTCTCAGCTGAGGCCCAGCCTTGTAACAACATAATTATCAGAGTAAATTTACATATTTGTTTTGTATTACACTGAGGTTTCACTGGTATACTAAGGAGTCTATTAAGCATTACGCAATAAAAATAGTGAAATTACCTTTGCATGAACTTTTTGACAGAAAAAAACCTTGAGTGTTTTGTTACCATATCTATAAATAAAGTCTCTAGATGACAAGAAATTATGGTCAGAAGTCTATCATAAATGCAAAAACACCCCTGGGGGCCCTGAATACCACTTTTATGTCCCCACCAATGTCAAAATAAAAGTATGTCCTTGCTTCAGTCCCTGTGTCCCTGAAAGCATGACTTAAATTGACTTAAAATCATCAAAAAGTAAAGAAAAACTATTACAAATACAGCTAACAGCTTACTGCAGTTTATTGATGCATAAAATGGTCAAACAAACTTTATACAAAACATCCTAAATACATCCAGGTGAAAATAAATTACATACAGCATCAAATCATTTTCAAAAAAGACAAAGGAAACAAATGTGTGAAATGATATGTTATTTGATTATATTAAAATATAAAATATCATATATAAATATATAAATATAGATATATAAATGTGCAGAGAGTTTTTTAAAGAAATCTGCTGACTTTAAAGCCTCATCACCTGAGTTCTGAAATAAAATATTTATAACTGTAACAGTCTGCATCCAAACGTCTCTAAAGTGACAGTATATTGTACCAAAAAATATTATATGAGATCATTTTTAGCCTTTTTATAAAGTTTAACAGAAGATTAAAACCAGATGATGTTTTTCTTTTAAATGATCTACTATTAGATTAACTGTACAGAATACTGTCTCAAAATATATAGAAAATATGCAAAATATAATGACATGCAAGCTGAACACACTGTTAAAACAAGGATGTAGTTTTTCATGTTATCATCCACTTCATCGTTTTGTCGATACAGATATCTTTATTGATCTGGAAGAAAATCAAAGGAAAAATACAGTTAGGCTTATTTAAGAGTTAAGGGTGCTTATATTTTACACCCATTTATAAATAATTTATGTGTAAAATAAATCCCAATCTACACATTATGTTGTTGTTACCAAGAGCTGTTACTGGTCGAACTTCAGAATAAACTGTTTCATCCGCGGCTGCAGGACTTGATTTCCCTTTAGAAAGAGTGATTTTTTTTTTTTTATGTTTGCCAGTAATTCCCCAGTTTACAAGAATAATGTACTGATATGTGTATACTGTTTTCTTCTGCAATGCATCAGTGCATCATGTATTATGAACTTAAATTAATAAACGATAAAACATTTTACAGAATACAATATTATTCTGAAAATACTAATGATGATGTGTAATTTGGTAGTTTTATTGGCATGAATTGCGACTAACAATTTAAGCATATATAAGAACTGAATCATAATTAAATTAAAAATATGACAAATGGAAATGATAAACAGCTACCATTTTAGAAATACTGAAACATATTTGAGTTGGATGGACACAGAACTCATATTACACTGTGTCAAAGACAAACCTGTTGGACAGTAACAAGTGCTTACGTTTGTCTCTCTTCGGCTTTATTGTGGGAGTGTACCTGAGCATACATCAGGTTGTCTTCTAAAACAAAAGCCATGTTTAAAGATTATTTGTCTTTACTGGAATGTGGCACTCCTTCATGTTTATTTCACAACCAAACAGTAGCATCAGATATAAAATGCATAAAGGGAAAATTAAATTAAAAACAACGCATTCCTATCAATTAAAGCTAAGATAATGTGTCTTGTTTGTTTTTTAGTACATTGTACATTGTACATATACTTCCAAGGTTTCTCTGAAGCTAATATGAGGCTTCATCTCTCTGTGGTAGTTGGTATCATCCAAAGTCACACTTTAGATAAATGAAGTCTCACATTAGCTTGACCATTGCTGCCTCCTAGTGGTCGTATTGAAACACCACACTGTGGCAGACGGCACAAAGCCAATGAAAAGTTTTAACATAAATTGTATTTATATTTAGAACAAAGCCTGTTGTATTTGAATCTACCTGCAGCTGATCATATTTTAATTTCTGAGTAAACAAAGCTTTATTCTGGTTTATTATTACCACCTACAGCTCAACACCTCTAAGACGAAGGAGCTGGTTATTGACTTTGGGAGGTCCAGACCAAGACCGCGACCAGTCCTGTTAGAGGGAGCTGAGGTGGAGGCTGTGGAATTACAAATACCTCGGGCTATGGCTAGACAATAAACTGGACTGGACAACGCACACCAGCCACCTGTATGGGAAGACACAAAGCAGGATGTACTTCCTAAGGAGACTGCGGTCCTTCAACATCTGCAGCAAACTTCAGATGTTTTACCAGTCTGTGGTTGCCAGTGTCCTCTTTTACACTGTGGTGTGCATCCAGACTGGATAAACTGATCAGGCGGGCCGGCTCTGTGGTCGGCACGAAGCTGGACTCTCTGGTGACGGTGGCAGAGTCGAGGACTCTGGACAAACTGCTGGATATTATGGACAATGCCAGCCACCCTCTGCACAACGTTATCAGCAACCAGAGGAGCCTGTTCAGTGAAAGACTGCTCCTTCCCAAGTGCAGGACCAACAGGCTTAAGAACTCCTTTGTCCATCATGCCATCACACTCTACAACTCCTCACAAGGGGGGAGGAGGACATAGAGTAGGGGTGGTAGCCATTGTACATTTACTTGTACAACACATGCATACACATTGGACACTTTTCCTCTGGTGCAATAACCTCATCATATGGTGCAATCATTTTAACTTATAATTCTTAACTTATTCCATACGAAGCCATAACTTATTCCATACGAAGCCAATATTCAGCTCTTTATATTTACTTATATTATTTTATTCTCATTCTTTTATATTTTGTATTTCAAGTGTCTATTGTTTATTTTTCATCTGTGTGCTTCTGGAAACTGGAATCTGGAGTCATCCCAAAGGGATCAATAAAGTCGAGTCTGAGTCTGAGTCTATTTGTCCCTTTTAGGCACAAAACTACCTACAAAAGCATCACTGCATGTAATTCTCACTCCACAATGTAAGTACTCACCCCTCTTAGCAATGTTTTTAAGTTCAATCATAGAATATGTGACATCACTGGATTTATCTGAAATATAGATATTTCTAGTTGAGGGGTTGTCAATAATTTACAGTTAAATAATCAAATAATCCATATCTAGTATTTCTAACTACTCCATGCTAAACAAAGAGTATACTGTACCATGTTCAGGTTCTTCAGGGCGTTTGACTGTTTCATATACACAAGCATCACCTAAAGAGTGGAGAAAATCAAAGCAAGGTTATATTAATCATTTTAATCCCATTAAATGAATTCCATAACCTTCTAAAACAGATAATTGGAAATGGAAATATGACTCTTAGAGTTAACAATAAATGATAATCATGGCTTTGGATCATATTCCACTGAATTTGCCACTGATTTACGAATTACTGCTGATTCTGATTTAACAAAATTGTTTCTTGATTTGAGTGCACCATTCACCACAGAACACTTTTAAGCTGCTTCGAAGAGCATATTAGCATGCAGGGAATGGTGCTTTTGAATGTTTCATTCATACAAGTTTAACAGAAATCAACAAACAAATTACAACAACTCAATCTCTGAACTTTCTGATGAAAGGTTTGGTGTATCACAGGAGTCAGTCCTTGTCCTGTGCTTTTTCCAATCTACATGCTTGGCCTTGGTGGCATCATTCACAAAAATTGGTATTACTTTTCACTTTTATGCTGATGATACACAGCTGTATTTACTTGTAAAGCCAATGACATCTTCAACATGTTTATCAGCAAAAAAAAAAAAAAAGTTTCTTCTTTTAACCTATAGGGTCTTGCACCACCTTATCTGAGCTGATTGAATTATAGACACTGGCTCGCATCCTCTTAACACTGATGTCTTAAATGTGGCTATTTTATTGTTATTTATTTTCTGCACGCTTCGTGCTATGTATTCTTTTTAATTGTTAACTGCATGGTTATTCTTAACTTAAAACTGATGAATTGATTGACAAAACTGATCAGGATTAAGGCTGACCAGAGAGAAGGAGAAGCATCTGTCCCTCGAGTTTCATCCTGGTTGATCATGTGGTCTGGAGCAGAGTCCTGATTGGTGCTCTGAGACCTGGTGGGCCCAAAACATGATGTAAATACAGTGGATCAGATAAGAGACATGTAATGTAGTGCTGTTATGGTCAGAATGAGAGAAGAGAGTGTCCAACCAACCTGATAAAACATGAATCTGTAAAAAAGACATTTGCTGTTACTTAGTTTTATGTTGAAAATGTTTTTTACAACAGTACATTTAATGAGGTTTTATATTGCAAATTATTCACTTGTCACCACAATACATGTAAATACATCTCTATAGGTCTTGATTTTGACTACTTAGAGTGTAATCAGTCTAATATGAGAGGAAAAAGATCTCACCTTTTGACTTTTTGTAGCAATACAGAAACAGCAGCAGGAGAATAATCAGTAAAACTCCACAAACCAGCCCAACAATCAACAGCACAGGTAACAATAAATTAAAAATCTCTGTTAATATTTATTTATAAAAATCCCAAAGTACTTTATAAAAACAGAGCTGTCAGGCTTAAGAAACAAGATATAGCAAAGAAGATAAATGTAATAAATCATCTGCATTAACATTTAAACCACACATTCCTGAAATACAAATATTCTCTGAAGGTTCTCATACTCACTTTTTATAACTTCTGGTAGACTATATATATATATATATATATATATATATATATATATATATATGCACAAATATAAGAACACATACACTCAACTACACTCACACAAAAACCCCTAATGAACAAAAACACATGAAATGTCATGATAAAACGTAACCTTTTGTTATTTCATGAATAACAGCCCCAAAATTAATATTCATTGTAATAATTAAAAAATACAACTTTTGTATTTTTTATTATGTTTTATTACTTTTGTGTCTTTATTGAAAAAACTAATGCAGAAAACTAACTTCTAATTTAGTAATTGCTATTTAATCATAGACTGTAACTCACAAACAAACAAAAAAGTGTATTACACAGCTCAGTGACAAAGACTCAGAGGTTGAAGTGCTGCACTCTGTCAGACTCAGGACTCACTGTGAGAGACACTGCTGGATGAAAATCTGAAAAACAACATAATGAGGTGATGTTCCATTTTAAATATTAAAGATAACTGAAATCATGTCAAAAGTATATAATAGCCTATCTTTATGTGAAAACAATAATACAAAAACAAAAAAAATATCAATGTTTGATATTTGCAGTCAGTAAATCTTTTTGTTTATTTTCCAGATCTGGTTCACACATTTTAGAATTCAGTTCAATCCAGCAGACAAATCAGACACCAGTCTGTTTTAGAGAGACGTTCAGAAAACTGAACATTTGACCTGATGATGGTGGGAGGGAAAAGGTCACAGGGTCACCACAATAACTGCATTTCTTTTATTGTATGAGCATGAAAAAGAAAAGAAAAGAAAAGTAGTCGCTGCCTGGTAGTTTGGGAACAGCCTTATACCAGAAGAACCTCCATCCTGCAGAGGGATCTTTAACACTGCAGCTCAGAGTGACTGAGTCTCCAGGACTCAGCCATGATGGAGACACAGTGAGGACAGGCTGAGCTTTATCTGTTGAAAAGTGATTTTTCAGAATGAAAACATGTTGTGATGTATTGTTGGTGGATTACATGCACTGCTTGTGTCCTATCTTAAAATAATAATAGCATGTAAAATATTTTGTAACATTCAGCAAAATTAAAATGGTGACTGATGTGACTTACTGTCAGATATTGTCAATCTGAAAGCATCACTCCACTCTGACTTTCCATTTTTCATTTTGCCATTACACCAGTAGTCTCCACTGTCTGATGATGAAGCAGATTTAATCATGTATTCCTTCTGTACTAGAAATGTATATATGTATATATGTATATATATATATGTATAATAAACTGGATCTCCTCTTCCAGCTCTGCACACATATCCTGCTGTGTGGGTCTGTCCATGGACGATGTAGGAATCCTGTTCAGTCCCATTGATGCTGTCAGGTAGCAGCTCATAGCTGTAGTCTCTGCCTGGTAGTTTGGGAACAGCCTTATACCAGAAGAACCTCCATCCTGCAGAGGGATCTTTAACACTGCAGCTCAGAGTGAAGGACAGACTGAGGTTCTGTTGAAAAGTGATTTTTCAGAACGAAAACATGTTATGATGTATTGTTGGTGGATTACATGCACTGCTTAAAATAATAGTAGCATTTAAAATATTTTGTAACATTCAGCAAAATAAAAATGGTGACTGATGTGACTTACTGTCAGATATTGTCAATCTGAAAGCATCACTCCACTCTGCTGAAGACTTTCCATTTTTCATTTTGCCCTTACAAAAGTAGTCTCCACTGTCTGATGATGAAGCAGATTTAATCTTGTATTCATTCTGTATTTTAGATGTGTATGACCTCGGTATTGTCCATTCATACTCCCACTCAGTGTCTCCTCCATCCTCAATTTCACATGTAAGAGTGATGGTCTCTCCTCTGTATATCTCAGGCCAGTTGGGCTGCAGAGTCACAACAGCCCTGTTTGTGACTGCTCAAGACACAAATAAGGAAATGACAAAAGGTTAAACAAAGTTTCTTATGTGTAATTTTCATCACAAACCATGTATATAAAATGTTTTTTTAAATAATTCCAAACTGCTTTTTGTGTCATTACCGATGGAGTCACTGTACTCTGTGTAGTAAACTGGGTTTCCTCTCCCTCCTCTGCACCAGTAGAGTCCTCTCTGTGAAACACTGATTGTTTTATCTGAGAGGAAAACAACATCTTGTGTGTTCAGAGGTTCAGAGGTTTTCTCTCCTCTGTACCAGAAGTATTTCCAACCAGATGATGATGGTTTCACAGAGCAGGTCAGAGTCACACTGCCCCCTGCTGGAGAGTCTTTTCTCAGCTCGGCCTTTGGTCTGTGTGCTGTTTAATTTTAAATAAAGACATAAAAATGGTCATTGTTTTGTGTGAATTTGTCCAGTTTGAGATAATTAAAATAATTCACATAATCTACTCCAGCAGTCTCGGTGGTGTTATGTTAAATTTAATTTTTTAAATTTAGTTTGCTGTTTACATAGACATGTTGATTCATCTGCTATCAGTCACATTGTCATTGTGGCTTTTTATTCTTATAATTTTTGTCTACATATACTTATGTATAGTATACAGAGGCCATATGCCTCATATTTATTATTTTCTTTCTATACTTATCTCTACGCTCATTGTGCTGCTGCAACAAATAAATTTCCCTACAGGGGATCAATACGTCTTTTATTTTATCTTATATTATCATATTATTAAGGTTTAGTGAACTATGTAAATCATCAGCACAAAATACATCTGTAATAAGGAGAACATTGCTCACACTGTAAACAATGGGTTCATTTTTCAAAAGAGAGAAAATATTTAAAGGTTTGTCAATAAACCTTTTTTATTATTATGTGAATCCCTTGATGTGAACAGCTGAAGGAAGCCCATCTTTCTTGTTCTTAATTTTGTGTCATGATTAATCAAATGAGTTTTTACAAATTAAAGGATTAATAAAAGATTAAAATTAAAGATTAAAACTACATTTATACAAAGTGATCATATCAATATCAAGTCTTTTATTGAACTTGGTTATGGTTGTAAAATGTTGATCACTTACCTGATACAGTTAGAGAGACTTTATTACTTTTTCGTTTGACTTCTGTAGAGACTCTGTGATGACCCTCACACTGGTATTCACCACTGTCACCTGTAGCTGGAGGTTGTAATTGTCAGTTCCTATTTGAGTTGTCATCTATTCCATTGGTTTGATCAATACAGACTCTTTATTGATCTGGAAAAAAGAAAAAAAAGAAAAAGGGATTTAGGGTTATTTAAACATTAAAAATGATACCAGCAACAGACTGTTTTTTATCTAAACTATTGAATGTGGTGCAAACTCAAATTTTTTGATTAATGATCTACAGAGCCCGGAAGATAAAAAAAAAAACAACAACAACAAGTTTCTGCTGCGCACTAGGAACTATCTCGTGATACTCTTTCAGGTACCCTGGTTTCAGTTTACAAAGCTGAAAAAAGACCATTAAACTCATCTTACTAAAGAGAACGACGCTGAAGTTAGTTTCAGATTCACATCTCCCAATGTGTAGCAGTTAAGGAAAGAGTTAAGGGAAAATTATCTGAACATACTGACCGACTGTTTGTCCATTGATTGTGTTTTAATAAATGTTTAACCTCTCTGGGATAATCTAATGCAGTCTAAGTATCTTAGACCTGGTCCAAAATGGTCTAGATGTGAAAAAAAGACAGTGAAATGTGCCTTTTTTTTTCACAAATACAATAAACGTTATCCAAAAATAATAGTGGGTTTCAGGCATGGTTAATGTCTGACTAAAAATGCCTAAAATAATTTTAAATCAATAAAAGGTACACAAAAAGGACAATAAATGTCAGCATGTTCAGTTACTTTTCACTTAACTTTCCGCCACATTGGAAGCTGTGAATCTCAAGCTAACTTCAGCGTTGTCTAAAATGAATAGCAGCAGAGGTGGATATATTCAATTTCCTGAAGATGCGAAATATACCTGTTGGTATCAACACCAACTAAAAGATGAAAAGGTAAATTATCCCTCCGTTAACTCATTGCATCCTCAGAAGGTAAAATGTAAACTTTCCCATGAGCACATGAAACTTTTTTACACATGTCCCCTTTGAGGCTCTGTAATAATTAAAACCTGAATGAGCAGATTTGTGTCATATTTAACAAATCAAATTTATCTGTCTATGAAACACACAAACATAAAACGCTCTTAAAGACTATATATGTTGGATTTGACCTTTGCTGTCCTCCTTAGTGGTCATATTAAAACATTACACTGTGGCAGGCAGCACAGCACCCAATAAAAACTTTTCTCATGTATTAGTTTTATATTTAGTGCAGAGTCTGTTGTTTTTGGACTGTACCTGCAGCTGATCTGATGTTCACATTTATGTAACCGGATCTCTCCTCTGCTTCACTATTCGTCCCTGTTAGAAGGATCAGATGAATGCATGAAAAGACAAAATCCTGGACGTTATTTAGACACTGCTGGTCCACAAAAGCATCTCAACTATTGCATGTCATTCTCACTAAAAAGCACTGACTCTTGTTATCAGTGTTTTTAAGCTCAATCAAAGAATAGGAGACATCACTGGCTTTATTTAAAATCACTTTTTAACATAAGGGGTTGTCAATCATTTACAGTTATCTTAAATCATCTCGTTCTAGTATTTCCAACTGCTGTGTGTTAAACAAAAGTTATATACTGTACCATGTTCAGGTTCTTCACGGCCTCTGATTGTTTTCATAGAGACAAACATCACCTAAAGAGTAGAGAACATCAAGACAAGCTCATTATCATCAATTTCACCTCATCAAATGAATTCTATAAACTAAAGATCAAATTGATCAGGATAAAGGCTGACCATGGAGAAGAGAAGCGTATATTCTGGACTGAGTTTCATCCTGGTTGATCATGTGGTCTGGAGCAGAGTCCTGATTGGTGCTCTGAGACCTGGTGGGCCCAAAACATGATGTAAATACAGTGGATCAGATAAGAGACATGTAATGTAGTGCTGTTATGTCAGAATGAGAGAAGAGAGTGTCCAAACCAACCTGATAAAACATGAATCTGTAAAAAAGACATTTGCTGTTACTTAGTTTTATGTTGAAAATGATACATTAAACAATACATTAAATGAGGTAAAGTAACATCTGTGATTTTTACTACATAGAGTGTAATCAGTCTAATATGAGAGGAAAAAGATCTCACCTTTTGACTTTTTGTAGCGATACAGAAACAGCAGCAGGAGAATAATCAGTAAAACTCCACAAACCAGCCCGAACAATCAACAGCACAGGAAATGGAGAGCTGTCAGGCTTAGATACAGCTGTAATAAATTAAACAATCTCTGTTAATATTTATTTATAAAACATTTTCCCAAAGTACTTTATAAAAACAGAGTCACATCAAGCTGCAGGAACAACTCCAACAGTAAGAAACAAGGACTCTTATCCAGGGCAAAGAAGATAAATGGAAAAATATATAACAGCTACCTACAATACACTTACAGGAAAACATACACTTACATACAATGTGTATTTACTTTTACATGTTTATGTGTTATCATCAAATACTTGTGTATAAAACAGTTTCTCGCACACAAACTGACCAACTTCTCATTCAGTAATTACTTTTTCTGTCTTTACAATTAATGATGGAGAAACAGTTTTTCATCATACTCACTTTTTACTGACATCCAACTCTCTGGTGACGACAGACTCCACCTTTGTTGTGAATCTGTTCCTTTACATTTATAAAAGCCTTCATCTGACATGGACACTGCAGGGATAGTCAGCTCCCGTTCCTGGTACCATTTTGGATGAGTTTATCATTTTTATAGAAATCCACATTAAAACGAACATTTTCTTTCTTAAACTTGCAGCCAAGAGTGACAGAATCTCCCTCAGACACAGGAAGGACGGGGCTCACCAGGATCACATCACCGTCTGTAAAAAGATCAATGAATAGGAAGTTTTGGTCAAAGATCAGCCGGTGCAGGTTGAACAAGTTGACCTACAATGATGAGAATAAATTAAATACTCTGACATTTGTGTTACAGATTCATGCTGCAGCTGAAGAAATACATTTGACATTTGACTTGTGTAAGTAAAACTTAAATGTGTCTAACTGTAAATACATTTCTATCATTTGTACAGCAGGTATCAAGTGAAAGGTTATAGTACTTGAATAAATTTCAGTTACACAGTTTGATTTAAGTATAGATCACTCTTAAACCAGGCCTTTTATTTCAGTGGGTGATGATTAGAAATGTGGAGTTTTACAGCAAAAATGTTGACTGTTGACTGACAAATTACTTACAATAAATGTCAATTTACCTATCATATGTTACTATGCTCTTTCTGCAAACAGATGATGGAAAAGGTGGATGAAGATTTGGTGAAAATAATTCAAATTACAGCTTACAGCTATAAATTGACTGTTGAATGTTTTTACACATTAAGAGCTCTTATATTTGAAGTCTAAAATGAGTGCTGGATGGCTTTTGTCATCAAGATGTCAGTTAACAATAATATGTAATTAGATTTTCTTGGATAATACCAAGAAACAACACTTTAATGAACTAAAGCTGTTGAGCTTCTTCTTTGGTTTGTTCAAAGAAAACATCAACTTGAACTCATTTTGAAAAGGTTTCTTTTCTTGCAAAGGTTTGAGGGACACTTGTTCTGTTTGCAGAAGAAGTGAAACCTCTCATACTATTAATTAAAAACACACAATTCATCCTGCTGATAGGAGGACAGGACATGTTAATCACCTAGTAACCCAATTTCCAAAGCTATATAATGAATCATTATAATCATTTAAACACAATAAAATGTGATTAAAACTCACTGTGTCCAGAGATGTTGACTGCATTACTGAACTGTCCAGTTTCAGACTCACACCAGTACACTCCACCTCTATAACTGAAACTGTCTATGTTGCATTTGGATCCATTCATTTTACCCCACCTAGAACAGTCTATCAGATCACCACCTTTAGTTAACCTCCACACTCTCCACTCAGCAGAGTTTCCCTCACAGCTCAGTGACAAAGACTCAGAGGTGAAGTGCTGCACTCTGTCAGGACTCACTGTGAGAGACGCTGCTGGATGAAAATCTGAATGACAAAAACATGAGGGGACAAACAAACCATAAAAAAATTGAAACATCATATTGCAAACAATCCTTTGATTTAATTGTTTTTTAAAATCTTTTTAACTGAACAGAGACAAAGGTTCACAGCAGCTGAGGAACAGTGGAGTTAAAGAAGCACAGCAGTGAGAATATACTGTATAATTTACAGGTCCAGTGGATGTTTGTGCTGTCGGGTTATCACACAGAGATTGTTCCTGACACTCTGTGACTGGTGTTAACTGTTCATCAGAGTGACAGCCTGAAGAAAGAAACTGTTCTTGGTGTACAGAACTTGTTTTGGTGTTGTGCCTCTCAGAGTGGAGGAGCTGAAACAGGCTGTGTCCAGGGTGTGATTCCTGTCCATTTCCTGACTCTGGACACATATAAGGCATGTTGGCACAGATGATTCTTTCTGCAGTCCTGAATCTCCATTGTGGTTTGTTCCTGCCCTGATTGATGGCTGATCCAAACCACACAGTGATGGATGTGCAGACTAAAACAGACTGAATATTGGAGGTGTAAGCTGACCTTCTTGAGCTGACACATGAAGGACATCCTCTGCTGAGGCCTCCTCCTTGCTCGCTCGACAAAACTACCTGAGTTTTGCTATAAACCGAGTGATTTCTGTCCTTGCTTGTGCAGACGGCTTTAGTCAGCATACATGTCTTCACAAAAACTGATGTGAGATGTCACAGTGTCATTTAGTTCATCCAGGTCTGCAAACGGTGGATGAATCGGACAAAAAACTGCTCATCCCTCCTTTGCCAACAGCTTTTATGTTCACGATAAGTAAAAAGAAAAAGGATAAAGAAGAAAAACACGCAAAAATAAAGAAAACAAGTCCACAGGGAGGAGCTGTGGAGTTGAGAAGAAGCGCAGTGCAGGAGAACTTACTGAAAGTTGTAAACTGTAAGTTGTATTTGTTGAAATTGTCAATCAAAGTCTGTACTTTTCTTAAACCTACTAGCTGCAGCTTTAAGAAAATGCATTTCTTTATTTTCCAGGACTGTTCAGGAGATTTGCTCATTAAAAACTAGTCCAGTCTAGCAGAAAAATCAGACACCTGTCTGTTTTAGAGAGACATTCAGAAAACTGAACATTTGACCTGATGCTGGTGGGAGGGAAAAGGTCACAGGGTCACCACAATAACTACATTTCTTTTATTGAACAAGCATGAAAAAGTAAAACAAACCTACCTCCAGACCAGACAAACTTAGATTCACTGTAGTCAGTATAATAAACTGGATCTCCTCTTCCAGCTCTGCACACATATCCTGCTGTGTGGGTCTGTCCATGGACGATGTAGGAATCCTGTTCAGTCCCATTGATGCTGTCAGGTAGCAGCTCATAGCTGTAGTCGCTGCCTGGTAGTTTGGGAACAGCCTTATACCAGAAGAAACTCCATCCTGCAGAGGGATCTTTAACACTGCAGCTCAGAGTGACTGAGTCTCCAGGACTCAGCCATGATGGAGACACAGTGAGGACAGGCTGAGCTTTATCTGTTGAAAAGTGATTTTTCAGAATGAAAACATGTTGTGATGTATTGTTGGTGGATTACATGCACTGCTTGTGTCCTATCTCAAAATATTAGTAGCATTTTTTTTAAGATTCAGCAAATAAAAATGTTGACTGATGTGACTTACTGTCAGATATGATCAATTTGAAAGCATAACTCCACTCTGTTGAAGACTTTTCAATTTTCATTTTGCCCTTACACCAGTAGTCTCCACTGTCTGATGATGAAACAGATTTAATCTTGTATTCATTCTGTATTTTAGATGTTTGTGAGCTCAGTATTCTCCATTCATACTCCCACTCAGTGTCTCCTCCATCCTCAATGTCACATGTAAGAGTGATGGTCTCTCCTCTGTATATCTTCAGGCCAGTTGGGCTGCAGAGTCACAACAGCCCTGTTTGTGACTGTTCAAGAAGACACAAATAAGGAAATGACAAAGGTTAAACAAAAAATACTTTTCATATGTAATTTTCATCACTAACCATGTATATAAAATGCTTTTTTTAATAATTCTTGCTTTTTGTGTCATTACCGATGGAGTCACTGTACTCTGTGTAGTAAACTGGGTTTCCTCTCCCTCCTCTGCACCAGTAGAGTCCTCTCTGTGAAACACTGATTTTTTCATCTGAGAGGAAAACAACATCTTGTGTGTTCAGAGGTTCAGAGGTTTTCTCTCCTCTGTACCAGAAGTATTTCCAACCAGATGATGATGGTTTCACAGAGCAGGTCAGAGTCACACTGCCCCCTGCTGGAGAGTCTTTTCTCAGCTCGGCCTTTGGTCTGTGTGCTGGTAAATTTAGAACAAAGACATAAAACATGCATAAAAAAAAAATCACAGAAAATATTTAATCACTTTAAATACTGTGTATTATTAAAGCAGAAGTAAGTAACTTTGGAAAAAAAAAGTCATATTTCCTCAAACTGTCACTTTGTTCTGACAGTAGCACAGGAGACAGACAATCTGTGATAAAATCAGGCTCCACTTGCTGCCTCTAAAGCCATTTGAGAGACCAAAGAGATGATCAAACTTTATGGTTTCTGACTCTAAAATTATGTAAGGTAAAAAAAGCAAAGAAAGCTCAACGGTGAGCAGGAGCTGCTGTAACAGGCTGCCACTCATGTGGCACCGGAAGCTTTATTTAATCTCTTTGTTTATATAATTAGTAATTAAATAAGTCATTATAAATTGATTATATAATGTCTTTGACAAATAAGGTGATCACATCAATATGGGTCAAAAATAATTTCTTTTCGTGATCTTGGTCATGGTTGTAAAAACATTGATGACTTATCTGATACAGTCAGAGAGACTTTTCTGCTTTGTTTCGCAAGAAATGCTGAATCCTTGTGACGACCCTCACACTGGTATTCACCACTGTCACCTTGTAGCTAGAGGTTGTAATGTACGGTTTCCTATTTGGGCTGTAAGGGAAAACTTCTTGACCATCCTTGAAGATTTGCATAATCCCAGTCAGTATGTTCTCCTTCCCTCATGTCACATATGAAGGTCACAGACTCTCCAGTGAATAAAATGGACGAGTTTGGCTCAATGGTCAGCAGAGAATCTAGAAACCAACACAAGATGCATGGAGTGAAATGATAAAGACATCAACAAAGAGAAAGAGGAGGTGTGAAAGAGTGATACAGTCTATCTTGAGTGAATGTATAAAAAGAAAGAAAAGAAAGAAAAGTGTATAATTACCTTGAGCATGTCCACAGTGGAGGAGTATATTCAGCACTAAAATAAAGTTTAGAAACTTCATCACAAACATCAAACTGACAAATATAAAAGAAGCTCAGGCATTTAAAAACAACTGGAGTTTTATAGGTGGCAGCTCTGATTTAAACAGAGAAAGTTACTGATGTACTCACAGAAAAACCCCAGCACACAGAGCAAAGTGCGTCCCATCCTCACATCCAGCACCGACACTTCTGAGAAACACCTCGACTTTGAGTCGAGAAAGCTTCAGACTGCAGCGTATAAAGAGAAACCAGGAACTGTGAGGAAACAGAAGTTATCACCAACCAAGTCTCTTTGCTTCCTTCTCTTTCACACAAACTGTCTTAACTAGCCTCAGTGTGACTGCAGCATGTTTGTTTTTTAGCACATACAGAAGACAAAGTGTTGAATTTAATGACATATTATTAACATACACACCTGTAAGACCTTGTTACATTTATTTGTGCATGTAATATTTGATATGCTCACTGCTCTTGTAACCATAATACCTTTAATGTGATGTGTCACCTTTGTATATGCATGCACAGAACATCCTGTTTGTGTATCTCACACTCTCAAAACTTCCACATTTTATTTCATAGTAGAGTCGTATTGTCTGAAGGAAACGTGGTACGGTGTTATAGGTGGTAAGGTGGAATATGAGAGAAAGGCGGAGAAAGCTCAACAATATGAACTCTGATACAATCCTTTCATTTTCAGATCAAAATATCAACTTTTTGACAAATCTCCCCTACTTCAAAATAAAAGCTAGAAACCATCTGACTATATAATGTGTGGGAAAGATGTCTTAAATCACTGCAGTCACAGCACAATCAACACAGACACAGAAACATAAACATAAATCTATCAAGAAGCTGAGAAGTCCAAGAGAGACCTCCAGCATAAAACAATTGGCATTACAAGAACTGCAAAGTGAATTCAAACTTAAGAAACACATCGTAAACACACTGCTGGTCCTATATTTCATTTCTCTGTTGGAGAGAACAATGAATAATAAATAAAAATGCTTAAACAATATTATAAACAGCCTTTTGAGGCTGCAGAGAAAGATGTTTCAAGTGCCTTCCTGACATAGATGTGATCATCCTGTACATTACTGCGGCCTCACTAAGGGTCACAAAGTCTTGATACTTTATATTAAAGGCTGTTGCATAAAAGGATTAAAGTCAAGAGTTTTCAAGATATAAAATACATCAAATCATAAATAAAGTGCCTACCTGTTTACAGAGACAGGTCAATCCATGTAATCGAGTAATCCATGAGCTTTATCAACCAACAGGGAGAACTTGATATAAAAAGCTTAAATCACAAAGTTAAACTGAGCTATTGTAGAGAAAAGCATCTCATCATCCAGCACAAAACCTGTTCTCACTTTCCTTTGAAATTCTTTTTTTATGTTTCTTCACGACTTCGCCTGCAGGAAGTGACTTAAGTCGAACAAAACAGAAATAGTCTCGAAACAGACGTAAGTGTGAAGAGAGGCAGGAGCAGTCCTGCACCAACCCCCCTCAGAGCAGTAAGGGAGAAAACAAACTTAAAGACACACAGGAACATAACATACTGTGTGAACACTTCATATAGAAAACTGATTTTCAACATGAGTCCTTTTATACCAAGATAAGGACAAGAAACTTCCTACCACACTGGCTCGATTTCAGCCTGGTGACCTTTGGTACATGTCACCTGCTGAATTCATGAGACAGAGGATTATCTGGACGTGTATTTTCTGATCAAATCTGGCCACTCAACAACTTTCTTTAGTGTCACCTTGTGTTCTAGTTTGGTCATAGTGAATGTCTGCATGTTTGTTCATTCAGCCAACATACAAATCAGAGATGATTCCCTTCAGGAGGAGAATCAAACACTGAATTCATGACACAGAGGATTTTATCTGGACATCTTTGAACCAGTTAAGAGCTGGTTACATTTTGCTTACCCACCATAAGGCTTTGTTTTTCTTTGTTTGTTTTAAACTTCTCTTAAAGGGTCCCTGGTTTGGTGTCTATCTGCTGTTTTATAGAATATGAAAGGAGATTTCACTTCATTTCATTTGATCCTTTCCATGTTTTCCATGTTTTCTTTATCATAATTTAAGCACACACTGAACACACTATTATGATAAATATTATAAAGTACAACTATTTCCAATAACTACTCAATATGCAGGGGCCATGTGACGCCTTCACTTCCTGCTCTCTGTGGCGGCTGGGCTGGAAATGTAAATATGTCAAAATATGTGGTCAGACCCAGTGTGATGGTGTGAGTATCACACCAACAAACTATTTATGAACTGAGACACACTTTAGGTGTTGACGTTGAGTGTTGTGGGGTTAAGCAGTGGACAAAAGTGCAGGTCAAGGACGCAGAGCAGATGTGGGTTAACTTTATTTGAGGCTTACTGGAGGTCAATACAGGCAGATAGCAGGAAGGGCAGGTAGGACAGACAGACACAGCAGGGTAGATACACAGACAAACATACACAGGGGCAGAATCTCAGGAAAGAAAACAGAAAAGACACACAGACAAAGTGAGAAGTGAAAGAAAGGAAGGGGACCGATATATACTGTGGGTGATGTGGAAGTGGAGACAGGTGAAAGAAATCGAAGTGGAGCTGAACAATCAAAGAAGCAGGAAACACACAAGGGCAAGAAGGAAAGTGACAGACATGTGAGGAGAGGAAAGAATACAAAATAAAACAGGAAGTGTGTGTAAACTACTGGAAACAGACAAATAAAAGAACAGGGAGCAAAAAACAAAAAATAACAAAGACAGAACACATAGAGAGAAAAACAGGCAGGAACACTTTTTTTATCTTTAATTTTCAAACACATACAAAATATATTTTTACACCATTAAGAGAGAGAAGATCTGTTGTTATGACGTTGTCTGGACAGAGTCTCTGTTTAGGAGGCCTGTTCATGTTCAGCTTGAAAATGAGTTTGTCTCTTTAAGTTTCACCTTCACATCCTCTAAAAAATAAAGTGACAGAACATTTTCTAAAAGAAGACATACAAGACAAGAACTTTTAATAGGAACATGAAAATATAAATAAAGAAAAATATTAAAACCACATTATGTATTTCCATTTGATGATCTTTTATTATATTAATTGTACAGAATACTGCGCAGAAGTACAAAGTAAAAGATAAAAATGCATTTTAATCAAACATTTAGTTTCTGTTATTGACACCCATTTCAAGGTCGTTATCAATACAGACTCTTTATTGATCTGGAAAGAAAACAAAGGAAAAAGAGATTTAGGGTTAGCAACAGACTATTTTTTATCTCAATCATCAATGGTGGTGCAAACTCATTTGTTTAAGAAAATATGTAAATGATGAATGAATGTCACTGATTAATAATCAGAACCTGAAGTTTCAGTTTTGTGTCATATTTAACAAATCAAACTTATCTGTCTATGAAACACACAAACATAAAATGCTCTTAAAGACTATATATGTTGGATTTGACCTTTGCTGCCTCCTAGTGGTCACAGTAAAACATTACACTGTGGCAGGCAGCACAGCACCCAATAAAAACTTTTCTCATGTATTAGTTTTATATTTAGTGCAGAGTCTGTTGTTTTTGACTGTACCTGCAGCTGATCTGATGTTCACATTTATGTAACCGGATCTCTCCTCTGCTTCATTATTCGTCCCTGTTAGAAGGATCAGATGAATGCATGAAAAGACAAAATCCTGCATGTTATTTAGACACTGCTGGTCCACAAAAGCATCTCAACTATTGCATGTAATTCTCACTACAAAGCACTGACTCTTGTTATCAGTGTTTTTAAGCTCAATCAAAGAATATGAGACATCACTGGCTTTATTTAAAACACTTTTTAACATAAGGGAGTTGTCAATCATTTACAGTTATCTTAAATCATCTTGTATTTCCAACTCTGTGTGTTAAACAAAAGTTATATACTGTACCATGTTCAGGTTCTTCACGGTGTCTGATTGTTTCATAGAGACAAACATCACCTAAAGAGTAGAGAACATCAAGACAAGCTCATTATCATCAATATCATCTCATCAAATGAATTCCATAAATAAAAGATCAAATCAATCAGGATAAAGGCTGACCATGGAGAAGAGAAGCATATATTCTGGACTGAGTTTCATCCTGGTTGATCATGTGGTCTGGAGCAGAGTCCTGATTGGTGCTCTGAGACCTGGTGGGCCCAAAACATGATGTAAATACAGTGGATCAGATAAGAGACATGTAATGTAGTGCTGTTATGTCAGAATGAGAGAAGAGAGTGTCCAAACCAACCTGATAAAACATGAATCTGTAAAAAAGACATTTGCTGTTACTTAGTTTTATGTTGAAAATGATACATTAAACAATACATTAAATGAGGTAAAGTAACATCTGTGATTTTTACTACTCACATAGAGTGTAATCAGTCTAATATGAGAGGAAAAAAGATCTCACCTTTTGACTTTTTGTAGCGATACAGAAACAGCAGCAGGAGAATAATCAGTAAAACTCCACAAACCAGCCCAACAATCAACAGCACAGGAAATGGAGAGCTGTCAGGCTTAGATACAGCTGTAATAAATTAAACAATCTCTGTTAATATTTATTTATAAAACATTTTCCCAAAGTACTTTATAAAAACAGAGTCACATCAAGCTGCAGGAACAACTCCAACAGTAAGAAACAAGGACTCTTATCCAGGGCAAAGAAGATAAATGGAAAAATATATAACAGCTACCTACAATACACTTACAGGAAAACATACACTTACATACAATGTGTATTTACTTTTACATGTTTATGTGTTATCATCAAATACTTGTGTATAAAACAGTTTCTCGCACACAAACTGACCAACTTCTCATTCAGTAATTACTTTTTCTGTCTTTACAATTAATGATGGAGAAACAGTTTTTCATCATACTCACTTTTTACTGACATCCAACTCTCTGGTGACGACAGACTCCACCTTTGTTGTGAATCTGTTCCTTTACATTTATAAAAGCCTTCATCTGACATGGACACTGCAGGGATAGTCAGCTCGTTCCTGGTACCATTTTGGATGAGTTTACCATTTTTATAGAAATCCACATTAAAAAGAACATTTTCTTCCTTCAAACTTGCAGCCAAGAGTGACAGAATCTCCCTCAGACACAGGAAGGACAGGGCTCACCAGGATCACATCACCGTCTGTAAAAAGATCAATGAATAGGAAGTTTTGGTCAAAGATCAGCCGGTGCAGGTTGAACAAGTTGACCTACAATGATGAGAATAAATTAAATACTCTGACATTTGTGTTACAGATTCATGCTGCAGCTGAAGAAATACATTTGACATTTGACTTGTGTAAGTAAAACTTAAATGTGTCTAACTGTAAATACATTTCTATCATTTGTACAGCAGGTATCAAGTGAAAGGTTATAGTACTTGAATAAATTTCAGTTACACAGTTTGATTTAAGTATAGATAACTCTTAAAACAGGCCTTTTATTTCAGTTAGTGATGATTAGAAATGTGGAGTTTTACAGCAAAAATGTTGACTGTTGACTGACAAATTACTTACAATAAATGTCAATTTACCTATCATATGTTACTATGCTCTTTCTGCAAACAGATGATGGAAAAGGTGGATGAAGATTTGGTGAAAATAATTCAAATTACAGCTTACAGCTATAAATTGACTGTTGAATGTTTTTACACATTAAGAGCTCTTATATTTGAAGTCTAAAATGAGTGCTGGATGGCTTTTGTCATCAAGATGTCAGTTAACAATAATATGTAATTAGATTTTCTTGGATAATACCAAGAAACAACACTTTAATGAACTAAAGCTGTTGAGCTTCTTCTTTGGTTTGTTCAAAGAAAACATCAACTTGAACTCATTTTGAAAAGGTTTCTTTTCTTGCAAAGGTTTGAGGGACACTTGTTCTGTTTGCAGAAGTGAAACCTCTCATACTATTAAAACACACACAATTCATCCTGCTGATAGGAGGACAGGACATGTTAATCACCTAGTAACCCGATTTCCAAAGCTATATAATGGATCATTATAATCATTTAAACACAATAAAATGTGATTAAAACTCACTGTGTCCAGAGATGTTGACTGCATTGCTGAACTGTCCAGTTTCAGACTCACACCAGCACACTCCACCATGACTGAAACTGTCTATGTTGCATTTGGATCCATTCATTTTACCCCACCTAGAACAGTCTATCAGATCACCACCTTTAGTTAACCTCCTCACTCTCCACTCAGCAGAGTTTCCCTCACAGCTCAGTGACAAAGACTCAGAGGTGAAGTGCTGCACTCTGTCAGCACTCACTGTGAGAGACGCTGC
>CM041532.1:11274207-11368101 GCA_023238725.1 Scortum barcoo
AACTCAAGAAGAACAAAACAACCCAACTGGCAACTTTCATGGTCAAAAATTCTTTTATGCCAAATGTTTTCTGTTGAGACACAGATGAATGCAAAGAGGATAGACACATAATGAACACAACACAAGGTGTAAGAGAGGTATATTAGTTGTAACATGAGCAAAGTCAGCTATAAGATATGTGTCTGACATGTGTAAAGATATTTCAGCTACTTCTTACTTTGCATCAACTTGATTGAACTTGATGAGTGCAATCATATCATTGCAATCACTGAATCTTTGCACAGCAGGCCCAAAAAGAAATCGTGAAGATAACAAGGTGGAAAAAAGATGGTAATTGAACGGAGAGTTACATGTAGGATCCAGTACAAAAACTTTCACACACAGGTTCACCCTAGCTAACTTGCATTGTCTGACAGGCATTTAGAAATAGTTACAATGAAACAAATATATCTATAAATACAAAAGCAAAACATCACTTTGGTTTTATATATCAAGGCAGAATCACATTAACATTCATATAATCTGCTTTGATTTATGATGAAACTGAGCGTAATACTGTGTCTCTAATATTTGAATAACACTCATGCAATACAGTTGATTTATGGTGCCAGGACTGGTCGAACATAAATGCAATATCCTTTTTTCCCCCTTATATTGTCATCTATGCCTCTCTTGTTTTGTCGATGATGCACTGTTCTTCATGGACCTGGAACAAAATGACCACAAAAATAAAAAAAATTGATTAAATAACAACAATATGTAGATGTAAGGGCTTTAATTGACATCAGTAACATTATTTCATAGTATTAATCAGCATCATCAAACTTCTCAGTTTCTCTGTTACAATTGGTTATGATAAACTTTTAACCCCCAATCTCATTGCAAAAATTTTGCAACAGAAAATAGCAACAGACACATTGATTAATATTCCTCTATGTAATTCTTGTTAATGACATTAAAATCATTTATAAAAATGTAATTTCATACAAATAAACCGGTAGCCTAGTATCAAGTGCTACACGGTGCATTAATGTTTGTACCTGTGGCTGATTATAGTCACAGATTATAATAGTCGGAGTTCTCTGCTGGATCATCATGTTGACCTGTTAAAATGATGATTATTGTGATTTTATTGATTATATTCTTTTACAATAAAATTTGATTATTTTGAATTGTGTTATAATTCAGATTTTGTATACTCACTTTTTCTGTTGAGGCTTAGCTTAGTTGAGGGAAATGTAACATCACTGTATTCATTCTCTGTCGCTCCTGAAATAAGAATGTTTTTATTTTCTGAATTTTTTACTTAATTGGTTGGTTATAACCACACGATCGGTGGTGAATCGAATTTTTCTGATTTTGAAAAATAATTTACCGTTTTCTGTGTTTTCAGAGCGTCTGACTGATTCATAGACTGACGCATCACCTACAGGTCAGTGAAAAATCAAAGAAACATTAAATTCATCACCATGTTAGCTATTTAAACTCTAGGTCTTCCACAGAACATCTTCATGCAATATTTTAAGATACTGGCTTGAATTAGCATAGCTTAGGATAGGATAACTGTACATGAAAAGCGGAAAACACAAATAAACCTGTTCCCTGGTGTTAAAGTTTGTTAAGTTTTCTGTTACATGAAATAGTTATGAAAGCATTCAACATCATGTAAAGGGCTGACCGTGGAGAAGCGTGGAGTACACTTGCTGCTGAGTTTCCTCCTGGTTGACTGTTTGGTCTGTAGCAGAGCCCTGTTTGGTGCTTGGGAACTTGTTCAACCTTAAATACACAGATGGTATCACAAATGTAAAGATGAACACAGACCATACTACTGTTACATTCAAGATAAGAGAAAAGGAAGTGGTACCAACCAGCCAAACCCCAGACCTGTGAAAAAGATAGCTGTAATTAGTTGGTTTTGTATGGCTGTTATCTGCTCTTCAATATCATGACATAAGAATTCCTCTGTAGAGATGTTTGACATAATACTTGAATGAGGCAACATTTAAATTACATAGTCTCACCCTTGTTTTTTTTGTAGTAACACAACAGGAACAGGAGAATAATCAGTATAATTCCAACAAGAACCCCAGTAACAACTGGTGCAAGAGATGCAGACTTTAACACTGCAGGAATAAAGTTAGAGAGAGCTGGAATTATAAAATCATCGAAAAATGTTGCATACAATATCATAAATACCAGTATGAGCAAAAACAGAAGACACTGATGGTTTACATCAGCTACATTTAAAATGTGGTCATTCTGAATATAATAACCACTAAAAAATAATACTCACATTTTACTGACATCCAACTCTGTTTCGACTCTTTTCCAAAATATGTACAGCGATAGAAGCCTTCGTCTGACTTTGACACTGCAGAGAGATTCAACTCCCCTCTGGTGTCATTTTGGATAAGTTTGCCATTTTTATAGAAATCCACTTTAGACGAGTTATTTTCTGTCCTGGTCTTGCAGCTTAGACTGACAGAATCTCCCTCAGTCACAGGATGGACAGGGCTCACCAGGATGATATCACCATCTGTAAAACAGCCAAAAACATGAACTTTCAATCACAGACCTGTAAGGTACGTGGCATTTGACACAAAAATGCCAATAAGATAAATATTGATAAATTCTTTATAATGCATGATTATTTTGAGCCATAACCATTCCTTGCCTTTACTTAATATCAAACATTTGCATTTAATTAACAAATTAAGTACCTGATTGGCCTAATTAGATAATAAAACTCTAAACTATTCATTCTCTAAACCTGCTTATCCTGAGCTGTGCTGTGCTGGAGCGTGTCCCAGCTATCTTGGGTGAGAGGTTAGGGTACACCCTGGACTGGACGCCAGTCAGTCACAGGGCTGACATTGAAGGACAGACAACCACTCACACTCACACCTAGGGGCAATTTAGAGTTGCCAGTTAACTTAACTAACCTGCATGTCTTTGGGATTGTGGGAGGAAGTTGGAGTACCCAGAGAGAACTCCATACTGAAGGGAATCATTACATACTTTGTGCAGTGATGTTGACTCCGTTGCTGAACTCTCCTGATCCAGACTCACACCAGTACACTGTGTTACCCTCCTGTAACCTGTGAATGTTGCATGTGGTCCCATTCATTGTGCCCCAGTCAGAATAGTCTAACAAGGAGCCTGTCTCAGTAAACCTCCTCACTCTCCACTCCATCGAGTTTCCCTCACAGCTGATCGACACAGAGTCTTTGAAGAAGTGCTGCACTCTATCAGGATTCACTGTGAGAGACGCTGCTGGATGAAAATCTGCAAAACAGCACGTATTATGGTGTCAAACCAAAACACAGAGACATTGTTGGAGTCTATCTTTCGCTGTGATATAGCAGCGATGGCGGTGAGTTTCAGAGCCCACCATCAATCAGCCTTAATAATGACGGTCTGTGATGGGACACAATCTCCTGTCTCCTTAATAATAATGCATTATATGGCCACCAACCACCCTGACCTCCATATTTCTGCCTTGCTAAATGCAGGGAACTTTACTGATAGTGGATATAAATCATACACTGCAAATTCATCCAATATGAATGGAACTCATATAGATAAGGCCTGTGGTCTCCTTCAAAACAGCTTGGAGAATGGAAGTTACAACCAAATGTAAATAAAGTAAGTAAATAACGCAGGTCAGGAAGTAAAAAACAGACATTCAAAGACACAAACTGACCTCCAGACAAGACAAACTTAGGTTTGCTGTAGTGAGTGTAGCACACTTGGCTTCCTCTTCCAGCTCTGCACACATATCCTGCCGTGTGTGTCTGTTCATGAACAATAAGGGAATTGTGTTCAGTCCCACTGATGCTTTCAGGTAGCAGCTCATAGCTGTAGTCATCTGCCTGGTAGTTTGGGAACAGCCTTATACCAGAAGAACCTCCATCCTGCAGAAGGGATGTTCAACCTCACAGCTCAGAGTGACTGAGTCTCCAGGACTCAGCCATGATGGAGACACAGTAAGGACAGGCTGAGGTTTATCTGTTGGAAAATTAATTTCACAGAATTAATGTTTATGATGCTCAATATATAATAGATCACATGCAGTGCTTAAGTTTTGAGCATCACTTACTGTCATACACCCTCAATGGGAAGGCATCACTCCACTCTGTCATGGACGATAGTTCACTTTTCTTTCTGCCCTTACAGCTGTAGTCTGCATTGTGGGATGGATATGCAATAAGCAAGCTTTCACGTTGTTTTGGTGGTACGAATGAGGTGCTTGTTTTCCATTCATACTCCCACTCAATGTGTTCTCCACCCTTGATCTCACACTTCAGGGAAATTGTCTCTTCTTTATATATTTTTGGCCAGTTGGGTTCCACGATCACAACAGCCCTGTTTGTGACTGTTCATGTTAAAGAAAAAACCCACAATAAAAGCAACCATTAATTAGTATATATATATATATATATATATATATATATATATATATATATATATATATATATATATATATATATCAACCACACATATATATATACATCAGCAACATCAGGACGAAGGAACAATACCAAGGGCTGAAAGAGGAGCTTGAGATGATGTGGGAGGTAAAGGCAACAGTGGAGCCAGTAGCCAAACTCACCAAGCAAAGTGATATTGATTGAATTACTGTTCTGTGTGTAGTAAACTGGGTTTCCTCTTCCTCCTTTGCACCAGTAGAGTCCTCCGTGTGAGACAGTGATTCGTCCACTCATCGCACCTTGTGTGTGCAAGAGTCTGGGGTTTTTCTTCCCTCTGTACCAGTAATATTTCCAACCAGAGGATGATGGGTTGACAGTGCAGGTCAGGGTCACTCTGCCCCCTGCTGGAATGACTGTTTTGTCAGCCCTTACTTTAGTTGTTGGTTTCTGATCTGTTTAGTTTAGAACAAAAAAGAATTATATTATAATTATATGTCAAAATTATAATTCATGTTAATGACAATATGTTTTTGTATATTTCCATCACAGCAAGGGACAAGTTCAGACATGACATGGCACATGGCACAGCCTATGGTCACCTATTTACTATTCACTAATAAGTGTCAGCAGGATGCCAGAAAAAAAAACACGGGGGCACTAAAAATGGGTGATGCAGAGCTTTTCTGCTAGAATCAACCTGGAGATGTTGTGTGTACATAGGTGCACCTTCATACTGACCCAAGCTGTGTTATTCTTAGAGGTAAATGTGTCTTCTGCTGCACAAATGGCTGTAACTCATGTGATGACATTTTCACACTTACTAATTACTGTCAACGTGACAGTCTGACTCCAGTTTGTTGAAGAAAACAAGTCTTCTCTGTGTCTGCCTTTACAGCTGTAGTTTCCACTGTTGGAAGGAAGAGCACTGTCTATCTTGTATTCATGGTTTATCACTGGTGTACTTGAGGTGGGTGTCATCCATTCATACATCCACTCTGTGCCTCTACCTCCCTCGATCTCACATCTGAGGGTGATCATCTCGGCCATGAATATCTGAGTGACGTTGGGCTGCAGGGTCACAACAGCCCTGTTGGAAACTATTCACAACAAAAACGCAACATTTGGACAAAAACAGAAATATAAATATGAGTTTTTGACACTAGTGGTAATCACAGCTGTGCCTTAATTTATTCCAATTTTTACTCACCAATTTTGTGAATGGTGACAAAATTGCTGTCCTTTGTGGAGACCATCGACTTTCCACTCACTCCTCTGCACCAGTAGACGCCTCCTTCTGTGATCCTGATATTTCCGTTTGGGCCTTTATTCAAGGAGATTTCTTCAAAAGAATCTGCAGTTCGTATGAACCACTTGTAGTTCCAGCCAGAGGAGTTTGTAGCATCCACTGAGCAGGTCAGCAACACATTGCCTCCTACTGTTAAGGTCACCTTATCAGCTCTGAGGATGGAGTTAACCTGCTGTGCTGTTATAATGAAATATGTTATTGCACTCATGTAATTTGGTGTTTAAAAGTAGTTCATTCTATTTTTTTTTCTCTTTTGCCTAAATGCTTTAAAAAGTAGCGTTTTACTGCCCCCTCTGGTTTAAATTTTCAAGTCTATTGCACCTATGACCACATCCAGCGGTGATGTCAGGGTGTCTAGACACACACCCTGGAGTACACCTCTGCATCACTACAGCAAAATGAAGAGTTAAGTAAAGGTAAAAAATGTTAAGGTAAAAAAAGGTTAAGGTAAAAAAAAAAGGGTTTTAAATTATTTTTTGGATTTAGGAGCTGTAATTGTATTCAATTTTGCTGATGGGATATTTGCTTAATTTCTTGAATAAAGCTTTTTACATCTTAACCACTGCATGATTCATCTGTACATTGAATTGTGTTAGTTAATAAATTCACACTTTAATGGCACTCAAGGTTCAGCATTATTGATTGATTAGCTACATCAGATCATTATTAATTATATGTTCTTGCCAATATTTTCTGAGTCTCAATCAAACATTATGCGATGCACTTGTTGAAACTGTTGTATTGTTTGATTCACTGCTAAAACTGTGACACCTGTATTATATAAATACAATCTGATGGGCAAAACTCATCATTCTGGGTAATGCTGTCACCTGATCTTTATACCTTCATGTTAGAAGTGATCAGAAAAATGTGGCAACTGAATCTGATTCATGTGTAAAGGGGTCTGGAACTACTGTAAACCATTTCTAAATAACAGTATAAGATTAAACTCATCCTGAATTTCTCAATTATGGCGGTATTTCCTGACAGAAATGTTAGAAAACATGTTAGAAAAAGTTTCTTTGACCATCAGTGTTTGTACTCACTGCTGCAGCTGTTGTTTTATGTTAAAACATGCAATGAATAATGAATTAATCTATCCAGTACACATACACAATACATAGATTACATTTGTGCAGTAGTACGTATATACTACTGCACAAACACACACACAACACACTGCACACTTAAGGGGGTTAATGCATGGTGTCATAGTCCTGTGATAGCAATTGTGCAAGCTTCCATGGTTACTTAGAAAGTAGGAAGTGACTGCGGGTGACAGTGGTTGGAGACATATTTAGTAAATTGCAAGAAGAACAAAAAAAGGAACTGTACAGTCACCTTCGGCATGCCCATATTTGAGAAGTGTATTCATCCCTAAAATAAACATTGATACTTCATCAAATTCACAGTAATAACAACAAGTGAATTCAAGAAACTTAACAAAGTTGGACTTAAATTATTGACAAATGTATTTTGTATAAAAATCAAATAACAATCATAGTTGATCAGCCAACATAATTATATATTTCTTGTCAATGCAAACAGAGCACTTACCAAGAAGCCAAAAATAAAACTACTGATGCCTGCTCTTTAATCCACTTTTCCTTCCTTCCTATCTGTATAACTCAAATAAAGAAAGTTTCTGGTTTACTTACAGAAAATCCTCAGCACACAGAGAAAAAAGCGACCCATCGCCACATCCAGCACTGACCACGCACCGTCAGCCTGCTTCAAAAAAACTCTTCTCAGCTACGCCCAAACAGAATACTTCTGCATGAGGACATGAAAAAAGAAAGGAAGTCTGATTTCATGCCAGGTTTTCTTTGCTTTGCTTTCCTCTTTCACAAAACATGTTCATGTCGACACATTTTGTTGAAAAGAAAACTGTATATACTGAGCATTCGCAAACACCACCATACATCAGAGGCTTTTTGAAAATATATTTTTAAAAAATGTTTATTAAATATAAAATCATCCACATTAATGTAGTTTGTATACTGTACTGCATTTATAAACATGCACCCATTTTTGTATACATATGTCTGTATGAGCCAAAGTGAATTGTACAATTTAAACAAAATTACCAAAGATATCTTGTGTACTTCTGTACCAAAAACTGAATGTAACCATGATGATGATAATGTTTATGAAATCACTAGGAAACAAGTAGACAATATAAAGTCTTGTATACTTGTATACTGTCTCCATAGTAAACAGTTTTTGCTGATAATCTGCAAGAAGTTAAAAGTGTTTTACAGGAATTACCACAAAAACAATAAGAAAAGAAAAAACCTGATGTTGTAAGAATTGCAAAATTTCTTGCTTATCAGTGAGTTGACTTCCTGTGCTGTAAACTGAGTGCAGAAACGAAAAGAAAGATTCATATACAGGGCATACTGTTTGCCATTAGTACATAGTATGAAATTGAAATACGGCATTAAACCTTGGACAACAGCCAGTGACATACATACTTACATTTATTTGTTTTTCCACAACATTTCTGTCTTTATGTTGTTACTGCCCATTTGTTTGATTTTCTTAATGTTCATGTAACTGTGAGGCCTAAAAATGTTGAAAAATTAAAGAAAAGCTATTAATAAACACGACTGATGACTTGCTTCTGAAAAAAAGTTTATTGTTACATAAAATGGTCAAAGAAAAAAACAAGGACAATTTTACAGCAATGTATCCTATCATAAAAGAATAACAGACAAAGGAGATTTCATTGCATTTAAACCAGTAATACACTTTTCTTTATGGACCTGAAAGAAAACCAGAGAAAGCAGAAACAAAAGATTATTCAAGATGTAGTTTCTTATAATCAAATACACAACATGCACATCATATGGCTGAATTATTACCAAGAGCTGTTCCTAGTTTGACTTCGGAATAAACAGTTTCGTCTGTTACAGCAGGAGATGATGTTTCTGTGAATAAAGACATGATTAGTTTGAAATGAGAATATTGTGGCTGCCACAGGATTTGATATATGTATAGTGCTGTCTTCAGTAATGCACAGTTAATTATATGGAATACGCATACATTAAAGTAAAATGAAATAGAAAGAAACAACGTTTAAAGCCACTACATCAGTATAGTAATAGCTGATTTCACTCTGTCGAGTCCTGGTGGCAAAAAAAATCTCACATCTAAAGTATTTATTGCTTGCGTACTCACCCTTAAAGTTTTTAAGATCAATCAAAGAATATGTCACATCACTGGGTTCAGCGGCATCTGAAATATAAATTTTCTCACTTTAGGGGATTATCAGTCATGATTAGTCACCTTAAATCACTATTCTGTGGTATCCTACTCTGTGTGAGAAATAAGCAGAGGTAAGCACATTCAGAGGAATGTCAGTTTTGTGATACCGACTAAGCTCTTTTTTAGCAAATATCCTCAAATTAATTTTTCAAAAATGTCTTAAAAATATAAATATGTGCAAAATATATTGATGTTTAGTCTTTCATTTCTTTGGTTTGAATTGATAATGACAAAGGTGTAACTCAAATTGCAGTAAAAGTCTTTTTATATCATAAACAAATGATTGTGTTATTGTCTATTATTTATTAGAATTATGCTTTTTTCATGTATAGTACTTTAAAATTCAACTAGAAACACTGTGAACTATGTATAATCTATTTTCAGCTCTTATGTTTCCTGCTTGTGGTAGACAAGTTCTTCATGTTTGACAAGTTGACAGACTGATTACTCGATTGTGGCATTTGATTAACATTCTCTGATAATCTGAAGTGTTTAAAATGATAAGGTCATAAACATGAGATGATGACTGATTAAAATAATCTCAGTAATTTGGAAGGCTGACCATGGAGATGAGAGGAGTGCATTTCAGGTCTAGTTTCGTTCTGGTTAACCACGTGATCTAGAGGAGACCTCCGACTGGTTCTCTGCAAGTCTGGGATGCTAACAATACAGAAAAAATGAAGCAATAAAGTTTAAGTACTGTAAATCAATACGGAACATGTAGCACTTTAAGTTCAAGATAGAAGAGAGAGTTGTACCAACCATGTACAGGACCGATCTGTTAAAAAAAAAAGGGAAAAAAGATGTTCGTTGTTATATTGTTTTATGTTTTGATGTTTATGTTTTGAAAACTGATGCATGCTATTTTATATCATCACATGAGAATTTATCAGATATTTAGAAGGAAAAGATCTCACTCTCTGACTTTCTGTAGTAACTGAACAGCAGCAGGAGAATAATCAGTACAAATCCCGCAAACCAACCCGATAATCCAACCAGACAAAGAGTTGTCAGGTGTGGACATTGCTGAAATAGAAAATAAACATTAATCAATAATTTTTTTTTTTAGTTGACGTTATATATAACAGATAACAGTTAAGTAAAACCAGAACAGGAGAAACCATGTAAAAGTTGAAACGATAGATCTGTCAGGCCTCATGATCAAAAGGTATCAAAAACTGTATAAATTTGTGTAGAAATGAACTTCAACTTCAACATATACACTCATACAAGTGTGTGCACACACATTACAGCATGTAATTCATTACCGCAAATATATACATCTACATATAAATATGCAAGAACAGGTCAAACATATGCTTACAGAAATCTACTGTAAGATACATACATACTGCCAAAACCTGTAAATACACATGTTAGACATGTATGTATATACAAATGTATGAGGTTAAACATTCACCATAAGTCATGATTTGTAAAAGCTAACCAATATTATTTATAACTAGGTGGCATATTTCGCAACTTTTCTCAAACTATGACACAGCTTGTGAAAAAGGAAGTGAAGAAGAAATGGTTTTAATCATACTTACATCTTACTGACATCCAGCTCTGTTGTGACATCTTTCCTGAGTACCTACACTTGTAGAAGCCTTCGTCTGACTTTGACACTGCAGAGATATTCAGCTCCCCTCTGGTGTCCTTTTGGATGAGTTTGTCATTTTTATAAAAATCCACATTAGAAAGAACATTTTCTGTCCTCAACTTGCAGCCAAGAGTGACAGAATCTCCCTCAGACACAGGAAGGACGGGGCGGGCTCACCAGGATCACGTCATCATCTGTGAAACAGTGAGAGAAAGTCACTACAACTTTAACTTGATTTCATAATTTTATACACAAGCACCAATTACTATAATAACTATGAAATCTCAAAATGTAACTCTGACAATCAGAAAAAGAAAAAACAATGTGATTACTTTGTACACCACTGATGTTGACTGCATTGCTGAACTGGCCTGATCCAGACTCACACCAGTACACTGCTGTATTGTTTACATGTCTGTGGATGTTGCATGTGGATCCAGTCAATGTCCCCCATTCAGAACAGTTGGACAGATGTCCTGCACGAGTTAATTTCATCACTCTCCACTTCAGAAGACTTTCCCTCACAGCTCAGTGAGACAGAGTCAGAGGAAAAGTGCTGCACTCTGTCAGGACTCACTGTGACTGATGCTGGGTGAACGTCTGAAAAACAACATTTGATGGTGTTAATGAGGCGTCAGCACAAACAGAGAAATAAAGTTAAGTTTTCTCTTAATATATAATCATATCTTGATTTTGCTTTCACCTCTTAAAGTTATTTTAGTGTTGAGTTCTTCACATACCATGTATGTTCAGCTGCCTGTTTTTAATACACCACATGACCCTCCTGGAATCACTGTTTTTATTTTGTCTTTCTGTCTATACACCTGTCTGAACACAAAGTGTCCTTTAACCAAGCTTATTATGTTTGTTATATTTTTAGGGGTTTAAATTCTTGCTACTTTAGATTTCAATTCAGGAAAGAACAAACAAGATTAAAGAATCAGAGGAAAATTAGTCCCAATGGTGAGACAGGAAGAACAGCACAAGGGAAAGAAAAGAAACAAACAACACTGACCTCCAGACCAGACAAACTTTGGTTTACTGTAGTCAGTATAATAAACTGGATCTCCTCTTCCAGCTCTGCACTTATATCCTGCTGTGTGGGTCTGTCCATGGACGATGTAGGAATCCTGTTCAGTCCCATTGATGCTTTCAGGTAGCAGCTCATAGCTGTAGTATCTGCCTGGTAGTTTGGGAACAGCCTTATACCAGAAGAACCTCCATCCTGCAGAGGGATCTTTAACACTGCAGCTCAGAGTGACTGAGTCTCCAGGACTCAGCCATGATGGAGACACAGTGAGGACAGGCTGAGGTTTATCTGTTGAAAAGTGATTTTTCAGAATAAAAACATTTGTTAATGCTAAGTTGACTCTCATTTATACACATTTACTTTGAAAACACTATCCTCACACATATAAAACATGCCTGTAATGTGGTACACTTATTAAAATGTACACCCTCATGGATCACATCATTTTGGTTTCTTGTTTAACTTCAGCCGACTCAATCAAATGATTAAAACTTATTATTATTAAACAGCATGGTGACAAACAATGTTTTAAACTTCACATGAATTGCTGAATTCAAGTATTTTCACATTTTATCCCTCCATACCCACTGGTCTGTTGTGTTTGTTACATTACTGGAAAATCTCTTATGCAGAAAACATAAAGGATGAGTTATCTTTGACAGTGGGTAGTCCTGCATTTGGCTTCAAATCAGGTGACTTACCTGATACATTTAGAGAGACTGGATTACTCTTCTCCTTAGAATTTGTGCACTGATATTCACCAGTATAGTCTGTCATCAGCTTAAATGTGCAGACCTTTTTAGTGCACAAAGGAAAAGGTTGACCATTGAACGTGTAACTCCAGTCAGTGTCCTTTCCATCTTTTGCGTCACATGTGAACTCAACAACCTCCCCGTTGAATAAAGTGGATCGATTTGGCTGAAGAGTCAGTACAGCATCTAAAATGCAACACATATGCAATTAGAAAAAACTATAAATAATCAATGCAGAATAACATTATGTCTGAGGAACATGCAAGTCAAAACTCCTGAGCATTTTATAAGTCACATCCCAATTTGTACTTATAAACTAAAATGATGCATGCATTGAGTGCAAATGAACCAAGAAAGATGACATGATTAAAAGTGACGTAGTCAGCTTAGACTCATCTGGAGTCAATAAATAGAATAAACAAGAAACGACTTGTGAAATCACCTTCAGCGTGTCCACAGTGGAGGAGTGTACTCAGCACTAAAACAAAGATTAATAGATACTACATCAGACATTATCAAATAGTTAGAAAGAGGAGAAACAAAGGCATTTAAAAACAGAAAAGGAAACTCTGTTTGAATAAAATCATTAAATCATCACTCACTGAACACATTATTATTACAGCATAGTAAGAAAGAAAAAGATCACACACTACATGAACACAGCATGTAAGAAAGTGTGTTGTACTCACAGTATAACTCCAGCACTCGGAGCAGAGTGTGTCCCATCTTCAAGACTAACAGAAAGACTAACAGACGATAGTGGGAGTTATGTCTCAAACTGAGATGTGCTTATAGGTTTTCTACAAACTCTCTTCCTAAGAATAGCTCATGACTTCTTCCTTCCTTTTCTCACCAAGCTCACACAAAGGCAGCTACTTTCCCGCATTCACGTCCAGCTCAGATAGTGCAGATACAATTTAACTTGATTGGTTGTTGCTAAAATAATGAGAAAACTGTAAAATGCACATGTCTCAGTGTCACAGCTACATTTTATGTGTCAGCATCATATTTGTGTTTGATGGATCAAGAAGTTTCATTCATTCATCTGTAAAGAAGCCATGTTACTAACTTCTTGTATTTTATTAGAATAACCGTAACTAATGTTTTCTGTCACTAAGCATTTTTTATGATCTGTGCTGTGAATTATGTTTCCTCCTGTGTTAGATAAAATAAGATAAAAGTATAAAAAGAAACAAGCTATGTGTTTTCCCCATTCTGTTGCTCAGTTGCAACTACTTTACCAGAAAAGCCACAACTTGTTAGCATGAGCAAATGACACTGAACGTCACAGTTCCTCTTTACATATTTAAAGATGTGTCACTGTGATGGCATGAATATAGACAGTGAAGTCATCGGTATTTATGGATTGCACAAACTAAAGCTGTGAAAACCAAGTTAAAGTGACAGAGACAAGTTCACAAAGTAGTACCATGTTAAAACACTATGAGAACAGACACCAGACAAATGGGACAGGAAACATGTTTTGAATGGGCTCAAAGCTAAAACACATGCTGTCAGTCGTGACGTAGTACATTTTCAAACGTCCTAGTACATCGTACATATGTAATCTGCATACAATACTGTGGATTTTTCTTGAACTGTATTTTCAAGGTGACAACATGTGGTGGGTTACAGAAAAGTGTGATGACGGGCCATTTTACTCATTTTCAACCTGAATCTTGTTATTGTACAGAAAAGTAGTTCCCTGTGTTCTGTGTCAGTCCATTTCAGGTCTCCCTCAGTCACAGGATGGACAGGGCTCACCAGGATGATATCACCATCTGTAAAACAGTCAAAGGATATGAAGTTTCAGTCAGTATGCAAGTGCCCTAAACAGCACACAGACCAAAGGCTGAGCTGAGAAAAGACACTCCAGCAGGGGGCAGTGTGACTCTGACCTGCTCTGTGAAACCATCATCATCTGGTTGGAAATACTTCTGGTACAGAGGAGAGAAAACCTCTGAACCTCTGAGCACACAAGATGTTGTTTTCCTCTCAGATGAAACAATCAGTGTTTCACAGAGAGGACTCTACTGGTGCAGAGGAGGGAGAGGAAACCCAGTTTACTACACAGAGTACAGTGACTCCATCGGTAATGACACAAAAAGCAGTTTAAAAAAACATTTTATATACATGGTTAGTGATGAAAATTACACATAAGAAACTTTTTTGTCATTTCCTTATTTGTGTCTTCTTGAACAGTCACAAACAGGGCTGTTGTGACTCTGCAACCCAACTGCCCAACTAACTGGCCTGAGATATACAGAGGAGAGACCATCACTCTTACATGTGAAATTGAGGATGGAGGAGACACTGATGGAGTTGTATTTGTCTGAAGGAAAACACACACACGTGGTAAGGTGTTGGCAAACAGGTGGACATAAGAGAAAGGTGGAGAAAGCTCAACAATATGAAATATGATACAATCCTTTCATTTTCAGATCTATATATCAACATTTTAGCAAATCTTCCTACTTCAAATAAAAGCTGGAAACCATCTGACTTTATAATCACGACTTTACCCACAGGAAGTGACTGAGCTCAAGCTAACAGAAATAGTCTCTCTAGAACATGAAAGCAGATTTCACTACATCATTTGATCCTTTTCCACGTTTTCTTTATCATAATTTGTGCACACACATATACAACAACATTATAAATATTATAAAGTGCAAATGTCCAACAACAACAACTATTTCCAATAACTACTCTCAGTGCAATCCCCATTTTGTCTAATATGCAGGGGACATGTGACACCTTCACTTACTGCTCTCTGTGGCGGCTGAGCTGGAAATGTAAATGTGCCAAAATATGTGGGAAGACCCAGTGTGATGGTGTGAGTATCACACTAACAAACAAACTATTTATGAACTGAGACACATTTTAGGTGTTGGCACTGAGTGTTGTGGGGTTGAGCAGTGGACACCAAGTGCAGGACAAGACAGACGCAGAGCAGATGTGGGTTAACTTTATTTGAGGCTTACTGGAGGTCAGTACAGGCAGATAGCAGGCAGGTAGGTAGGAGGAAGGGCAGGTAGGACAGACAGACACAGCAGGGTAGATACACAGACAAACATACACAGGGGCAGAATCTCAGGAAAGAAAACAGGCAAAGACACACAGACAAAGTGAGAAGTGAAACAAAGGAAGGGGACCGATATATACTGTGGGTGATGTGGAAGTGGAGACAGGTGAAAGAAGTCGGAAGTGGAGCTGAACAATCAAAGAAGCAGGAAACACACAAAGGGCAGGAAGTAAAGTGACAGACATGTGAGGAGAGGAAAGAATACAAAATAAAATAAAACAGGAAGTGTGTGTAAACTACTGGAAACAGACAAATAAAAGAACAGGGAGCAAAAAACAAAAAATAACAGAGACAGAACACATAGAGAGAAAAACAGGCAGGAACACAAGGAAGACAAGAAAAACACACAAGAAGCACAGTGACATTAATTATGTCTAAGTACTGTATTTTTATAAGTTACTGCTCCCATAATATCTTTAACTGTCAAACACATAAAAAATATATTTTTACACCATTAAGAGAGAGAAGATCTGTTGTTACGACGTTGTCTGGACAGAGTCTCTGTTTAGGAGGCCGTTCATGTTCAGCTTGAAAATGAGTTTGTCTCTTTAAGTTTCACCTTCACATCCTCTGAAAAATAAAGTGACAGAACATTTTATAAAAGAAGAAATACAAGACAAGGAACTTTTAATAGGAACATGAAAATATAAATAAAGAAAAATATTAAAACCACATTATGTATTTCCATTTGATGATCTTTCATTAGATTAATTGTACAGAATACTGTGCAGAAGTGCAAAGTAAAAGCTGAAAATGCATTTTAATAAAATTTAATTTATTTATTTAGTTTCTGTTATTGACACCCATTTCAAGGCCATTATCAATTCAGACTCTTTATTGATCTGGAAACAAAACAAAGGAAAAAGAGATTTAGGGTTGTTTAAACATTAAAAATTATACAAGCGACAGATTATTTCTGATCTAAATATATAGATCTAAGTATAGATAGTGGTGCAAACTCATTTGTGTAAGAAAATATGTAAATGTGTCATTGATTAATAATCAGAACCTGAAGTTTCAGTTTTGTGTCATATTTAACAAATCCAAACTTTATCTGTCTATGAAACACACAAACATAAAATGCTCTTAAAGACTATATATGTTGGATTTGACCTTTCCTGCCTCCTAGTGGTCATATTAAAACATTACACTGTGGCAGGCAGCACAGCACCCAATAAAAACATTTTCTCATGTATTAGTTTGATATTTAGTGCAGAGTCTGTTGTTTTTGACTGTACCTGCAGCTGATCTGATGTTCACATTTATGTAACCGGATCTCTCCTCTGCTTCATTATTCATCCCTGTTAGAAGGATTAGATGAATGCATGAAAAGACAAAATGCACGTTATTTAGACACTGCTGGTCCACAAAAGCATCTCAACTATTGCATGTAATTCTCACTACAAAGCACTGACTCTTGTTATCAGTGTTTTTAAGCTCAATCAAAGAATAGGAGACATCACTGGCTTTATTTAAAACACTTTTTAACATAAGGAGTTGTCAATCATTTACAGTTATCTTAAATAATCTCGTTCTAGTATTTCCAACTGCTGTGTGTTAAACAAAAGTTATATACTGTACCATGTTCAGGTTCTTCACGGCCTCTGATTGTTTCATAGAGACAAACATCACCTAAAGAGTAGAGAACATCAAGACAAGCTCATAATCATCAATTTCATCTCATCAAATGAATTCCATAAATGAAAGATCAAATCAATCAGGATAAAGGCTGACCATGGAGAAGAGAAGCATATATTCTGGACTGAGTTTCATCCTGGTTGATCATGTGGTCTGGAGCAGAGTCCTGATTGGTGCTCTGAGACCTGGTGGGCCCAAAACATGATGTAAATACAGTGGATCAGATAAGAGACATGTAATGTAGTGCTGTTATGTCAGAATGAGAGAAGAGAGTGTCCAACCATCCTGACCTGATAAAACATGAATCTGTAAAAAAGACATTTGTTGTTACTTAGTTTTATGTTCTAAAATGTTTTACAACAATACATTTAATGAGGTAAAATAATCAGGAAACATGTAATTACTGTGATTTTGACTACTTAGAGTGTAATCAGTCTAATATGAAAGGAAAAAGATCTCACCTTTTGAATTTTTGTAGTAATACAGAAGACAGTAGCAGGAGAATAATCTGTAAAACTCCACAAACCAGCCGAACAATCAACAGCACAGGAAATGAAGAGCTGTCAGGCTTAGATACAGCTGTAATAAATCAAATAATCTATGTTAATATTTATTTATAAAATGTACTTCATAAAAACAGAGTCACATCAAGCTGCAGGAACTCCAACAGTAAGAAATAAGGACTCTTATCCAGGGCAAAGAAGATACATGGAAAAATATATAACAGCAACCTACAATACACTTACAAGAAAATATACACTTACATATAATATCTATTTACTTGTTTATGTGTTATCATGAAATACTTGTATATAAAACAGTTTGTTACACAAACTTACCAATTTCTCATTCAGTAATGACTTTTTCTGTCTTTACAATTAATGATGGAGAAACAGTTTTTAATCATACTCACTTCTTACTGACATCCAACTCTCTGGTGACGACAGAGTCCGCCACCTTTGTTGTGAATCTGTTCCTTTACATTTATAAAAGCCTTCGTCTGACATGGACACTGCAGGGATAGTCAGCTCGTTCCTGGTACCATTTTGGATGAGTTTGTCATTTTTATAGAAATCCACATTAGAAAGAACATTTTCTTTCTTAAACTTGCAGCCAAGAGTGACAGAATCTCCCTCAGACACAGGAAGGACAGGGGCTCACCAGGATCACATCACCGTCTGTAAAAAGATCAATGAATAGGAAGTTTTGGTCAAAGATCAGCCGGTGCAGGTTGAAACAAGTTGACCTACAATGATGAGAAATAAATTAAATATTCTGACATTTGTGTTACAGATTCATGCTGCAGCTGAACAAATACATTTGACATTTGACTTGTGTAAGTAAAACTTAATTGTGTCTAACTGTAAATACATTTCTATCATTTGTACAGCAGGTATCTAAATATCAAGTGAAAGGTTATAGTACCTGAATAAACTTCAGTTACACACAGTTTGATTTAAGTATAGATCACTCTTAAACCAGGCCTTTTATTTCAGTGGGTGATGATTAGAAATGTGGAGTTTTACAGCATCAACGTTGACTGTTGACTGACAAATTACATTACAATAAATGTCAATTTACCTATCTTATGTTACTATGCTCTTTCTGCAAACAGATGATGGAAAAGGTGGTGAAGATTTGGTGAAAATAATTCAAATTACAGCTTACAGCTAAATATTGACTTTAAAATATTGTTGAATGTTTTTACACATTAAGAGCTCTTATATTTGAAGTCTAAAATGAGTGCTGGATGGCTTTTGTCAACAAGATGTCAATTAGCAATAAAATCTATTTTAGATTTTCTTGGATAATACCAAGAAACAACACTTTGAATGAACTAAAGCTGTTGAGCTTCTTTAATGGTTTGTTCAAAGAAAACATCAACTTGAACTCATTTTGAAAAGGTTTCTTTTCTTGCAAAGGTTTAAGGGACACTTGTTCTGTTTGCAGCAGAAGTGAGTGAAACCTCTCATACTATTAAAAACACACACAATTCATCCTGCTGATAGGAGGACAGGACATGTTAATCACCTAATAACCCAATTTCAAAGTTATATCATGGATCCTTATGATCATTTAAACACAATAAAATGTGATTAAAACTCACAGTGTCCAGTGATATTGACTGCATTGCTGAACTGTCCAGTTTCAGACTCACACCAGCACACTCCACCTCTATAACTGAAACTGTCTATGTTGCATTTGGATCCATTCATTTTACCCCAGATAGAACAGTCTGTCAGGTAGCCAGATTTAGTAAAACTCCTCACTCTCCACTCAGTAGAGTTTCCCTCACAGCTCAGTGACAAAGACTCAGAGGTGAAGTGCTGCACTCTGTCAGGACTCACTGTGAGAGACGCTGCTGGATGAAAATCTGAAAAACAACATAATGAGGGGACAAACAAACCACAAAAAAAGAATATTATTAAAAAGACCATGAAGCAAACAATCCTTTGACCTTTGATTTCAGTGAATAGAAACAAAGGGTCACTCCAGTAGAGGTATATAATAAGATTAAAAAGACCACAAAGTAAATAAAGCTTTATGTTTATTGTGGACTTCATCTGTTTCACTGTTGAGGCTTGAACGGTTCTAAAGTGCAGCAATTTAACTGAGTGCACATTTATGCCATCAGCACAGGGGTGACATGATACATGTGTGCAAACTACAGAGGAATCTGCAGCTCACATAAGTCAGTAATGACAAAATCAATATTAGATTGTTATTGTTATTGTTATGCTGATGACACCCAATTATATTTATCAATGGAGCCAGACAAAACTGATCAGCTCCTGAAACTCCATGGCCTGCCTTAAAGATATAAAGGCTTGGATGACCAGAAATTTCCTGCTGTTGAACTCAGATAAAACTGAAGTGATCCTATTAGGTCCGAAACACCTGAGGAACACGCTTTTCTCCTAAGATAGCCTTGCTGGATGGCATTAACTGGGCCTCCAGCACCACTGTAAGGAACCTCAGTGGTTTTATTTGATCAGGATATGTCCTTCAACACCCATATTAAGCATATTTCAAGGTCTGCCTTTTTACCACCTGCGCAACATCGCAAAAATTCGGCACTTTTTGTCCCAAAGCGATGCTGAAAAATTAGTCCATGCATTTGTCTCTTCCAGGCTGGATTATTGTAATTCACTTTTATCAGGCTGCCCGAACAAGTCGTTAAAGACTCTACAGCTGGTCCAGAATGCCGCTGCTCGGGTGCTGACTAAAACCAGGAAAAGAGACCATATTACTCCAGTACTGGCTTCTCTGCATTGGCTCCCTGTAAAATTTAGAGTGGATTTTAAAATCCTACTCCTCACATATAAGGCTCTACATGGTCTGGCACCATCATATCTTAATGAATTGATAACTCCTTATCAACCGACTAGAGTGCTGCGCTCCCCAAAACGCAGGCTTACTTGTAGTTCCCAGGGTTTCCAGAAGTAGTCTAGGGGGCAGAGCCTTCAGCTATCAGGCCCCTGTTCTCTGGAACCAGCTCCCAGTCTGGGTCCGAGAGGCAGACACAGTGTCAGTGTTTAAGAATAGACTTAAAACCTTCCTTTTTGATAAAGCTTATAGTTAGGGTGGGCACAGGCTCGCCCTTAGTTATGCTGCTATAGGCTTAGACTGCCAGGGGGGCTCCCATGATGCATCCAGGGCACCTCTCCCTCTTCCTCTGTCTCTTTTGCTTCCTCTTTCTCTGCTTCCTCTTCCTTTGCTTCCTCTACTCTTATTATGGTAGCAGTGCAAACTGGAGTCACCTTATAAACTGGTAAAAGTGGCTAAAGTGGTTAAACTGGTTAAAGTAGTTAAAGTGGTTAAATTAATTGGTTAAATTGGTTAAATTGGTTAAAGTGTAAAAGTTAAATTGGTTAAAGTGTAAATGGTGAATACTCTTATGTCCTGTAAAGTGCATGTTACTGCCGGAGCCCCGGTCCTCTTTGTTCTCTCCAGTCTTGCAGGTTCCTCACTGACTTCTGGTTGTGGTCCATCTGTCTGAGGTTCACTGGCCTGGTGGGGACATGATCTGTCCCAATCTGTGTTGTGGAGAGAAGGTCGAGTGGCCCAGAGCTCCATATGAGGACATCTAGAGATGCACCTGGACTCACGGACTCATTTCCATTACCTGTGATACCTTCACACATGGACTAAACCCATGAACTCAGTTTATCTACAGCTTATTACGACACATGTATAATTCCATATATGACTGATGATGTTCTCTGTACATGTGGCATCTATTGCACGTCTGTCCGTCCCAGGGAGAGGGATCCCTCATCTGTGGCTCCTTCCTCAGGTTTCTTCTTTTTCCCATAAAGGCTTTTTTGAAGTTTTTCCTGACTCGGTTTGAGGGTCTAAGGACAGAGGGTGTCACAACTGTACAGATTGTAAAGCCCTCAGAGGCAAACGATGTTTGTGATTTTGGGCTCTAAATAAATAAATTTATTTTTTAAATTTTTTTAAATTTGATTTATGTAAAAGAAACAATACAAAAATGGACAAATATCCACATTTCAAGAAAAGTAAAGTTTGAGACAAATACAGACAGAAATTAGTAAATTCAGACAGATGAAAGTAAGAAAAGACATAAAAATAAATTAACAAATAAGGACAGAGGACAGGAAAATGAGGGAAGGAATGGATGGAGGGACAGAAGAAAAATAAAAAGTATTCTAAAGCACTATTATTTAGAAAAAGTACTAAAGTAGATATTTACAGTCAGTAAATGTATTTGTTTATTTTCCTGATCTGGTTCACACATTTTAGAATTCAGTTCAATCCAGCAGACAAATCAGACACCAGTCTGTTTTAGAGAGACGTTCAGAAAACTGAACATTTGACCTGATGATGGTGGGAGGGAAAAGGTCACAGGGTCACCACAGTAACTACATTTCTTTTATTATATGAGCATGAAAAAGTCTAAACAAACCTACCTCCAGACCAGACAAACATTAGATTCACTGTAGTGCAGTATAATAAACTGGATCTCCTCTTCCAGCTCTGCACTTATATCCTGCTGTGTGGGTCTGTCCATGGACGATGTAGGAATCCTGTTCAGTCCCATTGATGCTGTCAGGTAGCAGCTCATAGCGGATGTAGTATCTGCCTGGTAGTTTGGGAACAGCCTTATACCAGAAGAACCTCCATCCTGCAGAGGGATCTTTAACACTGCAGCTCAGAGTGACTGAGTCTCCAGGACTCAGCCATGATGGAGACACAGTGAGGACAGGCCTGAGGTTTATCTGTTGAAAAGTGATTTTTCAGAATGAAAACATGTTGTGATGTATTGTTGGTGGATTACATGCACTGCTTATAATGTCCTATCTTAAAATAATAGTAGCATTTAATAATATTTTGTAACATTCAGCAAAATAAAAATGGTGACTGATGTGACTTACTGTCAGATATTGTCAATCTGAAAGCATCACTCCACTCTGTTGAAGACTTTCCATTTTTCATTTTGCCCTTACAAAAGTAGTCTCCACTGTCTGATGATGAAGCAGATTTAATCTTGTATTCATTCTGTATTTTAGATGTGTATGACCTCGGTATTGTCCATTCATACTCCCACTCAGTGTCTCCTCCATCCTCAATGTCACATGTAAGAGTGATGGTCTCTCCTCTGTATATCTTCAGGCCAGTTGGGCTGCAGAGTCACAACAGCCCTGTTTGTGACTGTTCAAGAAGACACAAATAAGGAAATGACAAAAGGTTAAACAAAAATGTTTTTCATATGTAATTTTCATCACTAACCATGTATATAAAATGATTTTTTAAATAATTCTTGCTTTTTGTGTCATTACCGATGGAGTCACTGTACTCTGTGTAGTAAACTGGGTTTCCTCTCCCTCCTCTGCACCAGTAGAGTCCTCCCTGTGAAACACTGATTGTTTTCATCTGAGAGGAAAACAACATCTTGTGTGTTCAGAGGTTCAGAGGTTTTCTCTCCTCTGTACCAGAAGTATTTCCAACCAGATGATGATGGTTTCACAGAGCAGGTCAGAGTCACACTGCCCCCTGCTGGAGAGTCTTTTCTCAGCTCGGACCTTTGGTCTGTGTGCTGTTTAATTTAGAACAAAGACATAAAAATTATTGATCATGTGAAATAGTCCATTTGAAAGTTAATAAAATAGTTGTAAAAATACCACAGAAAATATTTAATCAGTTTAAATACTGTGAATTACTAAAGCAGAAGTAAGTAACCTTAAAAAGAAAATTGTCATATTTCCTCAAACTGTCACTATTGTTCTGACAGTAGCACAGGAGACAGAAAATCTGTGATAACATCAGGCTCCACTTGCTGCCTCTAAACCCATTTGAGAGACCAAAGTGATGATCAAACTTTATGGTTTCTGACTCTAAAATTAGTTTTTAAGGTAAAAAAAAAAGCTAAGAAAGCTCAATGGTGTGCAGGAGCCGCTGTAACAGGCTGCCACTCATGCGGCACGGGAAGCTTTATTTAATCTCTTTGTTTATATAATTAGTAATTAAATAAGTAATTATAAATAGATTATATAATGTATTTGACAAATAAGGTGATCACATCAATATGGGTCAAAAATAATTTCTTTTCAGTGATCTTGGTCATGGTTGTAAAAACATTTGATGACTTACCTAATACAGTCAAAGAGACTTTACTACTTGTCTTTGTTTCACAAGCAATGCTTGAATCCTTGTGATGACCCTTGTGACACAAAGCTGGTATTCACCACTGTCACCTGTAGCTAGAGGTTGTAAATGTACGGTTCCTATTTGTGGCTGTAAGGGAAAGACCATTCTTGACCGTTCCTTAAAGATTTTATAATACCAGTCAGTATGTTCTCCTTCACTCATGTCACATATGAAGGTCACAGACTCTCCAGTGAATAAAATGGACGAGTTTGGCTCAATGGTCAGCAGAGAATCTAGAAACCAACACAAGATGCATGGAGTGAAATGATAAATACATCAACAAAGAGAAAGAGGAGGTGTGAAAGAGTGATACAGTCTATCTTGAGTGAATGTATAAAAAGAAAGAAAATAAAGAAAGAAAAGTGTATAATTACCTTGAGCATGTCCACAGTGGAGGAGTATATTCAGCACTAAAATAAAGTTTGAAACTTCATCACAAACATCAAACTGACAAATATAAAAGAAGCTCAGGCATTTAAAAACAACTGGAGTTTTATAGGTGGCAGCTCTGATTTAAACAGAGAAAGTTACTGATGTACTCACAGAAAAACCCCAGCACACAGAGCAAAGTGCGTCCCATCCTCACATCCAGCACCGACACTTCTGAGAAACTCCTCGACTTTGAGTCGAGAAAGCTTCAGACTGCAGCGTATAAAGAGAAACCAGGAACTGTGAGGAAACAGAAGTTATCACCAACCAAGCCTCTTTGCTTCCTTCTCTTTCACACAAACTGTCTTAACTAGCCTCAGTGTGACTGCAGCATGTTTGTTTTTTAGCACATACAGAAGACAAAGTGTTGAATTTAATGACATATTATTAACATACATACCTGTAAGACTTTGTTACATTTATTTGTGCATGTAATATTTGAATATGCTCACTGCTCTTGTAACCATAATACCTTTAATGTGATGTGTCATCCTTTGTATGTGCATGCACAGAACATCCTGTTTGTGTATCTCACACTCTCAAAACTTCCACATTTTATTTCATAGTAGAGTCATGTATTGTCTGAAGGAAACGTGGTACGGTGTTATAGGTGGTAAGGTGGATATGAGAGAAAGGTGGAGAAAGCTCAACAATATGAACTCTGATACAATCCTTTAATTTTCAGATCAAAATATCAACTTTTTGGACAAATCTCCCCTACTTCAAAATAAAAGCTGGAAACCATCTGACTATATAATGTGTGGGAAAGATGTCTTAGAATCACTGCAGTCACAGCACAATCAACACAGACACAGAAACAATAAACATAAATCTATCAAGAAGCTGAGAAGTCCAAGAGAGGCCTCCAACATAAAACAATTTGCATTACAAGAACTGCAAAGTGAATTCAAACTTAAGAAACACATCGTAAACACACTGCTGGTCCTATATTTCATTTCTCTGTTGGAGAGAACAATGAATAATAAAAAAAATGTTTAAACAATATTAATAAAAAGCCTTTTGAGGCTGCAGAGAAAGATGTTTCAAGTGCCTTCCTGACACAAGATGTGATCATCCTGTACGTTACTGTTGGCCTCACTAAGGGTCACAAAGTCTTGATACTTTATATTAATGTCTGTTGCATAAAAGGATTAAAGTCAAGAGTTTTCAAAATATAAAATACATCAAATCATAAATAAAGATATAAAATATATCAAATCATAAATAAAGTGCCTACCTGTTTACAGAGACAGGTCAATCCATATAATAGTAATCGAGTAATCCATGGGCTTTATCAACCAACAGGGAGAAGTTGATCAGTGAGAACTTGATATAAAAAGCACAAAGTTAAATCTGACAACTGAGTTAAACTGTAGAGAAAAAGTATCTCATCATCCAGCACAGAATCTGTCCTCACCTTATAGTGAAATTCTCATCATCCAGCACAAAACCTGTTCTCACTTTCACTTTGACTTCGCCTGCAGGATTCTTTTTTTATGTTTCTTCACAACTTCCCCTGCAGGAAGTGACTTAAGTCAAACAAAACAGAAATAGTCCCCTGCAGGAAACAGTGACTTAAAGTGTGAAGAGAGGCAAACAAAACAGAAATAGTCCAACCCCCTGAAACAGACGTAAGTGTGAAGAGAGGAAGGAGCAGGAGCAGTCCTGCACCAACCCCCCTCAGAGCAGTAAGGGAGAAAACAAACTTAAAGACACACAGGGACATAACATACTTTATGAACACTTCATATATAAAAACTGATTTTCAACATGAGTCCTTTTATACCAAGATAAGGACAAGAAACTTCCTACCACACTGGCTCGATTTAGCCTGGTGACCTTTGGTACATGTCACCTGCTGAATTCATGAGACAGAGGAAGGGTAATCATTATCTCTCTGGACGTGTATTTTCTGATGAAATAAGAAATAGATTTTACAAATCTGGCCACTCAACAACTTTCTTTAGTGTCACCTTGTGTTCTATCAATCTGTTTCTTTAGGTCATTGTGTTCTAGTGAATGAATGCCTGCATGTTTGTTCATTCAGCCAACATACAAATCAGAGATGATTCCCTGCAGGAGGAGAATCAAACACTGAATTCATGGAGACAGAGGATTTTATCTGGACATCTTTTAACCAGTTAAGAGCTGGTTGCATTTTGGGCTTACCCACCATAAGCAGCCTTTGTTTTTCCTTGTTTGTTTTAAACTTCTCTTAAAGGGTCCCTGGTTTGGTGTCTATCTGCTGTTTTATAGAATATGAAAGGAGATTTCACTTCATTTCATTTGATCCTTTCCATGTTTTCCATGTTTTCTTTATCATAATTTAAGCACACACTGAACACACCATTATGATAAATATTATAAAGTACAACTATTTCCAATAACTACTCAGTGCATATTTTGCAGCAGGGCCATGTGACGCCTTCACTTCCTGCTCTCTGTGGAGGCTGAGCTGGAAATGTAAATATGTCAAAACATGTGGTCAGACCCAGTGTGATGGTGTGAGTATCACACCAACAAACTATTTATGAACTGAGACACACTTTTAGGTGTTGGCGTTGAGTGTTGTGGGGTTGAGCAGTGGACACAAGTGCAGGCAAGACAGAGCAGAGCAGATGTGGGTTAACTTTATTTGAGGCTTACTGGAGGTCAATACAGGCAGATAGCAGGCAGGTAGGTAGAGGAAGGGCAGGTAGGACAGACAGACACAGCAGGGTAGATGCACAGACAAACATACACAGGGGCAGAATCTCAGGAAAGAAAACAGCAAAGACACACAGACAAAGTGAGAAGTGAAACAAAGGAAGGGGACCGATATATACTGTGGGTGATGTGGAAGTGGAGACAGGTGAAAGAAATCGAAACAATCAAGAGTGGAGCTGAACAATCAAAGAAGCAGGAAACACACAAGGGCAGGAAGTAAAGTGACAGACATGTGAGGAGAGGAAAGAATACAAAATAAAACAGGAAGTGTGTGTAAACTACTGGAAACAGACAAATAAAAGAACAGGGAGCAAAAAACAAAAAATAACAAAGACAGAACACATAGAGAGAAAAACAGGCAGGAACACAAGGAAGACAAGAAAAACACACAAGAAGCACAAATGACATTAATTATCTCTAAGTACTGTATTTGTTAAGTTACTGCTCCCATAATATCTTTAATTGTCAAACACATACAAAAGATATTTTTACACCATTAAGAGAGAGAAGATCTGTTGTTGTGACGTTGTCTGGACAGAGTCTCTGTTTAGGAGGCCGTTCATGTTCAGCTTGAAAATGAGTTTGTCTCTTTAAGTTTCACCTTCACATCCTCTGAAAAATAAAGTGACAGAACATTTTATAAAAGAAGAAATACAAGACAAGAACTTTTAATAGGAACATGAAAATATAAATAAAGAAAAATATTAAAACCACATTATGTATTTCCATTTGATGATCTTTTATTAGATTAATTGTACACAATACTGTGCAGAAGTGCAAAGTAAAAGCTAAAAATGCATTTTAATCAAACATTTAGTTTCTGTTATTGACACCCATTTCAAGGTCATTATCAATACAGACTCTTTATTGATCTGGAAACAAAACAAAAAAAAACAAAGGAAAAAGAGATTTAGGGTTGTTTAAACATTAAAAATTATACAAGCAAATTATACAAGAGACAGAGTATTTCTGATGCGATCTAAATATATAGATCTAAGTATAGATAGTGGTGCAAACTCATTTGTGTAAGAAAATATGTAAATGTGTCATTGATTAATAATCAGAACCTGAAGTTTCAGTTTTGTGTCATATTTAACAAATCCAAACTTATCTGTCTATGAAACACACAAACATAAAATGCTCTTAAAGACTATATATGTTGGATTTGACCTTTGCTGCCTCCTAGTGGTCATATTAAAACATTACACTGTGGCAGGCAGCACAGCACCCAATAAAAACTTTTCTCATGTATTAGTTTTATATTTAGTGCAGAGTCTGTTGTTTTTGACTGTACCTGCAGCTGATCTGATGTTCACATTTATGTAACCGGATCTCTCCTCTGCTTCATTATTCGTCCCTGTTAGAAGGATCAGATGAATGCATGAAAAGACAAAATCCTGCACGTTATTTAGACACTGCTGGTCCACAAAAGCATCTCAACTATTGCATGTAATTCTCACTACAAAGCACTGACTCTTGTTATCAGTGTTTTTAAGCTCAATCAAAGAATCACTCACTTTGTTTAAAACACTTTTTAACATAAGGGGTTGTCAATCATTTACAGTTATCTTAAATAATCTCGTTCTAGTATTTCCAACTGCTGTGTGTTAAATAAAAGTTTTATACTGTACCATGTTCAGGTTCTTCACGGCCTCTGATTGTTTCATAGAGACCAACATCACCTAAAGAGTAGAGAACATCAAGACATCAATTTCATCTCATTAAATGAATTCCATAAATAAAAGATCAAATCAATCAGGATAAAGGCTGACCATGGAGAAGAGAAGCGTATATTCTGGACTGAGTTTCAATCCAGATCTAAGTTGACTGTGGATTTTTGCTTGACTGTATTTTAAAGGCAAGGTGATAAACAACATGTGGTGGGCTACAGAAAAGTGTGATGACGGGCCATTTCACTCATTTTCAACCTGAATCTTGTTATTGTACAGAAATGTAGGGAGGACATGTGGAAATGTGACTTGAAAGTTCCTGATGTGTTACTGCATCCTGTTGCCTCTCTCTGCCACCCGCTGTCCACCCCATGATGTAAGACATGTCACCGCTACACTAATATTGATATCTCATGATAAAGATAGCTGCACTTCCAGTGGATTAAAGAAATATAAAAGATGGTTCATCCCTGTACAAAAAACAAGGGCCATTAGTCTGTCTGCACTGGTGTCTCTGCCAATATCTGGTGACTAATGAATTGTCCCAACCAATAATTTTGCTGTCAAGCATGAACAGATTTGGTTCTCTACTACAAGTCCCACCTCCTTAACCTGATATCACTACTAGGACTGGCTTTGCCATTTATTGCTAACCTGTGAGGGGCTGTAGGTACACGTGGTTGTAGGAAAGGCCAAAGCACTGTTAACAAAATGTGCTGTGCATGTAGGGTAAGTGATGACAACACCATCCTTATAATACAGACTTCATGTGTTTCACCATTACAGTTTGTGTCTTACTGATTATGTCAGCTAGTAGCCTACTGTGTGTACAGTGTGTGTATTGATTTGGATCTTCAGTGTAATGACTTGGTGATATGTTAGAAGTGAATATTCAGCACTGTGACAAATGTTAGACTGATGATGTCCTGTACAACAATGTCTCATTAAACTGTGATTTAAAGTGGAAGCTTTGAAAAGGCACATGTTGTCTCACTGTTCATGTGGCATCGATGCATCAATGTGTTATTTTACCTCAGGTGACGGAAACAACCCTGCCAGGTAGTAGCACAGACATTGAAGGAGGAGAGGCAGGAGGAGAAGGCAGGGTCTCAGCTGAGGCCCAGCCTTGTAACAACATAATTTTCAGAGTAAATTTAGATATTTGTTTTGTATTACACTGAGGTTTCACTGGTATACTGAGTCTATTAAGCACTCAATTATTGTTGGTTTACATAATAAAAATAGTGAAATTACCTTTGCATGAACTTATTGACAGAAAAAACCTTGAGTGTTTTGTTACCATATCTATAGAAAAGTCTCTAGATGACAAGAAATTATGGTCAGAAGTCTATCATAAATTTGCAAAAACACTCCTGGGGGCCCTGAATACCACTTTTATGTCCCCACCAATGTCAAAATAAAAGTATGCCCTTGCTTAAGTCCCTGTGTCCCTGAAAGCATGACTTAAATGGACTTAAAATCATAAAAAAAGTAAAGAAAAACTATTACAAATACAGCTAAACAGCTTACTGCAGTTTATTGATGCATAAAATGGTCAAACAAACTTTATACAAAACATCCTAAATACATCCAGGTGAAAATAAAATACATACAGTATCAAATCATTTTTAAAAAAGACAAAGGAAAAAAAATGAGTGAAATGATATGTTATTTGATTATATTAAAATATAAAATATTATATATAAATATATAAATATAGATATATAAATGTGCAGAGCTTTTTTTAAAGAAATCTGCTGACTTTAAAGCCTCATCACCTGAGTGATGAAACAAAATATTTATAACTATAACTGTAACAGTCTGCAACCAAACGTCTCTAAAGTGACAGTATATTGTACCAAAAAATATTATATGAGATCATTTTTAGCCTTTTTACAAAGTTTAACAGAAGATTAAAACCAGATGATGTTTTTCTTTTAAATGATCTACTATTAGATTAACTGTACAGAATACTGTCTCAAAATATATATAAAATATGCAAAATATAATGACATGCAAGCTGAACACACTGTTAAAACAAGGATGTAGTTTTTCATGTTATCATCCATTTCATCGTTTTGTCGATACAGATATCTTTATTGATCTGGAAGAAAATCAAAGGAAAAATGCAGTTAGGCTTATTTAAGAGTTAAGGGTGCTTATATTTTACACCCATTTATAAATAATTTATGTGTAAAATAAATCCCAGTGTACACATTATGTTTTTGTTACCAAGAGCTGTTCCTGGTCAAACTTCAAAATAAATTGTTTCATCCGCGGCTGCAGGACTTGAATTTCCCTTTAGAAAGAGTGATTTTTTTTTATGTTTGCCAGTAATTCCCCAGTTTACAAGAATAATGTACTGATATGTGCATACTGTTTTCTTCTGCAATGCGTCAGTGCATCATGTATTATGAACTTAAATTAAAAACGATAAAACATTTTACAGACAAATTATTCTGAAAATACTAATGAATGTGTATGATATTGGCAAATTGCAGAACATATAATAAATTGAACATTTTAGAAATACTGAAACATATTTGAGTTGGATGGACACAGAACTCATATTACACTGTGTCATAGACAAACCTGTTGGACAGTAACAAGTGCTTACGTTTGTCTCTCTTGGCTTTATTGTGGGAGTGTACCTGAGCATACATCAGGTTGTCATTCTAAAACAAAAGCCATGTTTAAAGATTATTTTCTTTACTGGAATGTGGCACTCCTTCATGTTTATTTCACAACCAAACAGTAGCATCAGATATAAAATGCATAAAGGGAAAATTAAATTAAAAACAAAGTCATTTCTATCAATTAAAGCTAAGATAATGTGTCTTGTTTGTTTTTTAGTACATTGTACATTGTACATATACTTCCAAGGTTTCTCTGAAGCTAATATGAAGGCTTCATCTCTCTGTGGTAGTTGGTATCATCCAAAGTCACACTTTAGATAACTGAAGTCTCACATTAGCTTGACCATTGCTGCCTCCTAGTGGTCGTATTGAAACACCACACTGTGGCAGACGGCAAAAGCCAATGAAAAGTTTTAACATAAATTGTATTTATATTTAGAACAACGCCTGTTGTATTTGAATATACCTGCAGCTGATCATATTTTAATTTCTCAGTAAACAAAGCTCTCCTCTGGTTTATTATTTGTCCCTTTTAGGCACAAAACTACCTACAAAGCATCATCTGCGTGTAATTCTCACTCCATAATGTAAGTACTCACCCCTCTTAGCAATGTTTTTAAGTTCAATCATAGTTTTTAATGCTGCTATCTTGTCAGGATCTGTTTCAATGCCCTTTACAGATACAATGTGACCAAGGTACTTTACAGAAGTCTGGAAGAATTTAAGCTTACATTTGAGGTTCCCCGGTGTTTGACAGTTTCAAGCCAAACACTTAGAGAAAATCAACCGGTTGAGCACCTGCATCAGCCTTTCCTATTGCTCCTCCAGTGTTGAGGAAAAGACGATGAGGTCATCGATAAAGGCTAGGGCTTGCTTCAAGTTCAGCTCTCCCATACAACGCTCCATAAGCCTCTGGAACGTTCTAGGGGCATTAGTTATCCCCTGAGGCATCCTGTCGAACTCAAAAAATCCTAGTGGGCAGACAAATGCAGTTTTATGTTTGTCTGCTTCCTCCATTTCAATTTGGTAGAAGCCAGATTTAAGATCTGAGAACCACTTGGATCCGGTCAATGCAGAGAAGGACTCCTCCAGATTAGGTAAAGCATATGAATCCTTTACTGTTTGGGAGTTCAGCTTTCAGTAGTCTATGCAGAGTCTGACATCGCCATTCTTTTTCCTGACGACTACAATCAGGGAGGACAAAGGCGACTCCGATTCACGGATGACCTCTGCATCAAGGAGTTGCTTATTTAATTTTATGGAGATGGTTACGCACAGCCTCTATATCTTGGGGATGTATAGGTCTTGGCCTGTGTTTGAATGGTGTCTTGTCACTGATGGCTTATGTGGTGTTTTATTTTGTCAGTGCGACCAAAATCAAGCTCATGCAATGCAAACACCTCCAGCATGGAGTTCAGTTTTTCTGTTATCCTCTCTTTCCACTCATTAGGTACAGGAGAGTCTCCAAAGTCGAACTGGAGATTTGGTTTCTGGTCAGGTTTTGTAGGGAAGCCTGAGTCAAGGGTCTTAATAGAATTGAACAGTCTTGACAGCATGTATCTCTGCTATCACAGCTTTTGGAGACAGGGAGATGTCATGGTCTAACTCGTTCTTGAGAATGACTGATATGCAGCGTGGCAGCTTAGGTGGTAGACTTGCTAGACCATCTGTCACTAGGATGCCACTTGGCAAGGAAGTTGATCTTGGTGACTCTACCATCACCCACTTTCCAATATTTGGTGTCCTGCAGGTCACTGATCCATCAAGGATTTTGGTCTGACCAGCTGCAATGGTCTCAAAGTCCCTGCTTGTAAAGCCTCACTTCCCCTATAAACTGGAGTCTGCAGATTGTCTTTTCCTAATTTCAAGAGTCTTCAAGATGACTTTGTAGCCATATGGAAGAGACTCATAGTTCTGGGGCGCAATGTCTGCATGCTGCTCATAAAGAACATCCAAAGTATTTGTGCCTATCAATACTGATGACACAGTGGAGCGCATGTCAGGCACAATCAAAGCGCCCTTGGGGAACTTGACGGTTCAATGAGTGGATAGGTAAGTGAGACATGTTTTCTAGTTAGAAAGAGTTTGGGATTGTTGTTACCTGAGAGCCTGAATCTAACAAGCAACTACACTCTTTGTCACCTATGGTCACTTGTGCAGTGCACTTGGCTCCAACCAGACCCTTTGGCAGCATTACTGGCTGTTTTTTGGTGTGAGAGTACATGTAAGCTCTGCACTGCTTCTTCTTGGGACACTTTGTCTGTGTTCCAGTTCCCGTTTGTCCCTCAACCAGAACTGATTCTAGTTTAAATGATCAGGCATTGAAACGCAATTTTCAGTGTCCCATGCTAGTTGCTTTTCTCTTTGCTGCTTCCTCATTAAGGCTACAAGAGAGGGGTTCAGCTCGCCTTCACACTGAGGCTTAATATGTCCAGCCTCCCCACATCTAAAGCAATACCAGGGCTTTGGTCTTATTTGGTCTTATTGTTTCCATCTCAGCTGTGAGACTGCAGCTTTTGAGATGTTGGGATGGCTAATGAAGACTTTGTGGTAGCTGTTTGTGGAGCTACTTGTCTAGCAGCTGGTTTAGTTTTTCTACTGTCTTTCTGTGTGATACTGTAGATCAGCTATTTGTTTCTTTAAGTCTTGGATTTCTGACCTGTGATCGAGAGTTGGCTGAGACGGTTTGTAGTCTTCTTCATACTGCACACAGATGCCTTGATAATGGGAAGTCACACTTTTGGCTTTGAAACATTGAAGTGCTGTTTCATGCGGGATGCTCTGGAAGTCCGCTTATCTTCCGCTGTGCGGAGTAACAGGAGGAAGTTCCGCAAAGGTAGGTGGGTTTCGTTTCTTTTGTTTGAGATGAAGTTCAGATATCAAGATGTTGTCCCAGCAGCGTCTGAGGTCCTGAGAAGTCCAGGTCCAGGTCACTTGCATTTACACCTCCCCTCCTGAAGGTGGTGTTCAGCATCACTTGCAGCTGTTGGAGATGAGCTGAGGGTTTCTCACCATTATCTTGCATTGTGTTAAGATACTTTGCAAAGAGGTCATCTCCGTCTTCAACAGTGCCAAAAAGCAGAGTCCAAGATCTGCAAGTACACATTAAGAAGGGAGATTCAGGTGTCAAGTGCTTCACTATGTCAATGGCAGGTGATAAGAGACTTTCAAGGAGTTTCCGTCCATAATTTGTGCACACACACATAACACAACGTTATAAATGTTATAAAGTGCAAATGTACAACAACTATTTCCAATAACTACTCAGTGCAATCTCCATTTTGTATAATATGCAGGGGCCATGTGACGCCTTCACTTCCTGCTCTCTGTGGCGGCTGAGCTGGAAATCTAAATATGTCAAAATATGTCAAAATATGTGGTCAGACCCAGTGTGATGGTGTGAGTATCACACCAACAAACTATTTATGAACTGAGACACATTTTAGGTGTTGGCGTTGAGTGTTGTGGGGTTTGGCAGTGGACCCAAGTGCAGGACAAGACAGACGCAGAGCAGATGTGGGTTAACTTTATTTGAGGCTTACTGGAGGTCAATACAGGCAGATAGCAGGCAGGTAGGTGGAGGAAGGGCAGGTAGGACAGACAGACACAGCAGGGTAGATACACAGACAAACATACACAGGGGCAGAATCTCAGGAAAGAAAATGGGAAAGACACACAGACAAAGTGAAAAGTGAAACAAAGGAAGGGGACCGATATATACTGTGGGTGATGTGGAAGTGGAGACAGGTGAAAGAAAATCAAAGTGGAGCTGAACAATCAAAGAAGCAGGAAACACACAAGGGCAGGAAGTAAAGTGACAGACATGTGAGGAGAGGAAAGAATACAAAATAAAACAGGAAGTGTGTGTGTAAACTACTGGAAACAGACAAATAAAAGAACAGGGAGCAAAAACCAAAAAAAAAAAATAACAAAGAAATAATAAAGACAGAACACATAGAGAGAACACATTTAGTTTCTGTTATTGACACCCATTTCAAGGTCATTATCAATACAGACTCTTTATTGATCTGGAAAAAAAACAAAGGAAAAAGAGATTTAGGGAAAAAAAACAAAGGAAAAAGAGATTGTTTAAACATTAAAAATTATGCAAGCAACAGACTATTTCTGATCTAATATATAGATCTAAGTATAGATAGTGGTGCAAACTCATTTGTGTAAGAAAATATGTAAATGTGTCATTGATTAATAATCAGAAAGTCAAGTTTCAGTTTTGAGTCATATTTAACAAATCAAACTTATCTGTCTATGAAACACACAAACATAAAATGCTCTTAAAGACTATATATGTTGGATTTGACCTTTGCTGCCTCCTAGTGGTCATATTAAAACATTACACTGTGGCAGGCAGCACAGCACCCAATAAAAACTTTTCTCATGTATTAGTTTTATATTTAGTGCAGAGTCTGTTGTTTTTGGCTGTACCTGCAGCTGATCTGATGTTCACATTTATGTTACCGGATCTCTCCTCTGCTTCATTATTTGTCCCTGTTAGAAGGATCAGATGAATGCATGAAAAGACAAAATCCTGCATGTTATTTAGACACTGCTGGTCCACAAAAGCATCTCAACTATTGCATGTAATTCTCACTACAAAGCACTGACTCTTGTTATCAGTGTTTTTAAGCTCAATCAAAGAATAGGAGACATCACTGGCTTTATTTAAAACACTTTTTAACATAAGGAGGTTGTCAATCATTTACAGTTATCTTAAATCATCTCGTTCTAGTATTTCCAACTGCTGCGTGTTAAACAAAAGTTATATACTGTACCATGTTCAGGTTCTTCACAGCCTCTGATTGTTTCATAGAGACAAACATCACCTAAAGAGTAGAGAACATCAAGACAAGCTGTTATGACCCTAGGTCATAGTTTGTGTTTCTGTGTGTCTGTATCTTCCTCAGTCCCTGCCTGAGGGAGGTGCTGTTTTCTTTGTCCTTCCCCTCCTTCCCTCTTGTGTTTGTCTAGGTGGTGGCTGGCGATTGGACGGAGAGGATCAGCAGGACCAGGTTCAAAATAGGACCCGCCTATGGCGACCATCTCTCTCATTCATGCCCGAGTCCCGGCCAGACAGTGGTGTGCTGTGTGCTACTTGTGTAAATTGTATTGTGTGTGTGGTGCTGCATGTGTGCAGCAGCATCCCACCTTTGAGTTTTTGTTATTTCTTTGGTTTAGTCTGGGTTCTTGTAGGGGGGAGAAGCTACATTCTTTTCTTAAGTTTTCTCTTGTTTATGTTTAGGGAGGCAGGCAGGTCAGATACAAAAGATACCTGTATTTTATTTTTATTATGACTAGGTAAGGCCATGCTAGGCCATGCTTCCCCCGACTATGCGCCTATAACCCAGTTTTTTTGTTGTTAATAAATATTTGCTCACAGTTGTTTGACTGCAATTTCTGTATCTGGTCATCCTTGGGGGCAAAAAGAGAGGGAGTTGCACACTTTATGTTGTGCCCCAGATTCCCCTAGGCTGGGGCGCAAAAAAGCTCAAAAAAGCTTATCATCAATTTCATCTCATTAAATGAATTCCATAAATAAAAGATCAAATTGATCAGGATAAAGGCTGACCATGGAGAAGAGAAGCGTATATTCAGGACTGAGTTTCATCCTGGTTGATCATGTTGTCTGGAGCAGAGTCCTGATTGGTGCTCTGAGACCTGGTGGGCCCAAAACATGATGTAAATACAGTGGATTTACAATCCAGAGTACTGTGGATTTTTCTTGACTGTATTTTCAAGGTGACAACATGTGGTGGGTTGCAGAAAAGTGTGATGACGGGCAATTTCACTCATTTTCAACCTGAATCTTGTTATTGTACAGAAATGTAGGGAGGACATGTGGAAATGTGACTTGAAAGTTCCTGATGTGTTACTGCATCCTGTCGCCTCTCTCTGCCACCCGCTGTCCACCCCATGATGTAAGACATGTCACCGCTACACTAATATTGATATCTCATGATAAAGATAACTGCACTTCCAGTGGAATTAAAGAAATATAAAAGATGGTTCATCCCTGTACAAAAACAAGGGCCATTAGTCTGTCTGCAGGTGTCTCTGCCAATATCTGGTGACTAATGAATTGTCCCAACCAATAATTTTGCCGTCAAGCGTGATGAACAGATTTGGTTCTCTACTACAAGTCCCACCTCCTTAACCCGATATCACTACTAGGAACTGGCTTTGCCATTTATTGCTAACCTGTGAGGGGCTGTAGGTACATGTGGTTGTAGGAAAGGCCAAAGCACTGTTAACAAAATGTGCTGTGCATGTAGGGTAAGTGATGATGACACCATCCTTATAATAAGACTTCATGTGTTTCACCATTACAGTTTGTGCTTACTTTATTTAGTAGCCTACTGTGTGTATCACAGATTCAGTGTTCCTTTTGTCTGGGAAGTCAGATGTATTTTGTTGTCAAACTTTAACTTTGTCTGTTATTCCTAGAGGGTACAGTAACACATGTGAGCTCATTTGGTGATTTGCTCTCAGACAGGATGGTAGTCAAAAAAAAGAAAGATGGACATTAGGAGCTATTTTAGAACAAGTCAAAGTGTCAGTCACTTATAGAAAATTATTTTCTCACTTTCTACTGTGCAGAGTCAACAATAATGGTATAATAATATTCAGCTCAGCCATAAATGTATTTCCTCACTGTTCAGGTTCAGGTGACAGCAGCAGCTCGTAGCACAGACAGAGCAGGAGAGGCAGGAAAGAGGCCAAATAATGACTTGGTGATATGTTAGAAGTGAAATTCAGCACTGTGACAAATGTTAGACTGGTGATGTCCTGTACAACAATGTCTCATTAAAGTGTGTTTAAAATGGAAGCTTTGAAAAGGCAGATGTTGTCTCACTGTTCATGTGGCATCGATGCATCAATGTGTTATTTTATCAGGTGACGGAAACAACCCTGCCAGGTAGTAGCACAGACAGAGGAGGAGAGGCAGGAGGAGAGGCAGGGTCTCAGCTGAGGCCCAGCCTTGCAACAACATAATTATCAGAGTAAATTTAGATATTTGTTTTGTATTAAACTGAGGTTTCACTGGTATACTAAGGAGTCTATTAAGCACTCAATTATTGTTGGTTTACATAATAAAAATAGTGAAATTACTTTTGCATGAACTTATTGACAGAAAAAAACATTGAGTGTTTTGTTAACATATCTATAAATAAAGTCTCTAGATGACAAGAAATTATGGTCAGAAGTCTATCATAAATGCAAAAACACTCCAGGGGGCCCTGAATACCACTTTTATGTCCCCACCAATGTCAAAATAAAAGTATGTCCTTGCTTCTACAGTCCCTGTGTCCCTGAAAGCATGACTTAAATGGACTTAAAATCATAAAAAATAGTAAACAAATAAACAAATCTAAATACAAATACAGCTAACAGCTTACTGCAGTTTATTGATGCATAAAATAGTCAAACAAACTTTATACAAAACATCCTAAATACATCCAGTTGAAAATAAAATACATACAGTATCAAATCATTTTCAAAAAAGACAAAGGAAAAAAAATGTGTGAAATTATATGTTATTTGATTATATTCAAATATAAAATATTATATATAGATATATAAATATAGATATATAAATGTATATATAAATGTGCAGAGCTTTTTAAAGAAATCTGCTGACTTTAAAGCCTCATCACCTGAGTTCTGAAATAAAATATTTAAATTATAACTGTAACAGTCTGCATCCAAACGTCTCTAAAGTGACAGTATATTGTACCAAAAAAATATTATATGAGATCATTTTTAGCCTTTTTACAAAGTTCAACAGAAGATTAAAACCAGATGATGTTTTTCTTTTAAATGATCTACTATTAGATTAACTGTACAGAATACTGTCTCAAAATATATAGAAAATATGCAAAATATAATGACATGCAAGCTGAACACACTGTTAAAACAAGGATGTAGTTTTTCATGTTATCATCCACTTCATCGTTTTGTCGATACAGATATCTTTATTGATCTGGAAGAAAGTCAAAGGAAAAATGCAGTTAGGCTTATTTAAGAGTTAAGGGTGCTTATATTTTACACCCATTTATAAATAATTTATGTGTAAAATAAATTCCCAATCTACATATTATGTTGTTGTTACCAAGAGCTGTTACTGGTCGAACTTCAGAATAAACTGTTTCATCCACTGGCTGCAGGACTTGATTTCCCTTTAGAAAGAGTGATTTTTTTAATGTTTGCCAGTTAATTCCCCAGTTTACAAGAATAATGTACTGATATGTGTATACTGTTTTCTTCTGCAATGCATCAGTGCATCATGTATTATGAACTTAAATTAATAAACGATAAAACATTTTACAGAATACAATATTATTCTGAAAATACTAATGATGACATGTAATTTGGTAGTTTGATGGCATGAATTGCTAGTAACAATTTAAGCATTTATAAGTACTTAATCATAATTAGGCATTAGGCACAAAACTACCTACAAAAGCATCACTGCATGTAATTCTTACTCCATAATGTAAGTACTCACCCCTCTTAGCAATGTTTTTAAGTTCAATCATAGAATATGTGACATCACTGGATTCATCTGAAATATAGATATTTCTAGTTGAGGGGTTGTCAATAATTTACAGTTAAATAATCAAATAATCCATATCTAGTATTTCTAACTACTCCATGCTAAACAAAGAGTATACTGTACCATGTTCAGGTTCTTCAGAGGCGTTTGACTGTTTCATATACACAAGCATCACCTAAAGAGTAGGAGAAAATCAAAGCAAGGTTATATTAATCATTTTAATCCCATTAAATGAATTCCATAACCTTCTAAAACAGAATAACTGGAAATGGAAATACGACCCTTAGAGTTAACAATAAATGATAATCATGGCTCTGGATCATATTCCACTGAATTTGCCACTGATTTACGAATTACTGCTGATTCTGATTTAACATCACTGTTTCTTGATTTGAGTGCACCATTCACCACAGAATACTTTTAAGCTGTATTTACTTGTAAAGCCAATGACATCTTCAACATGTTTATCAGCAAAAAAAAAAAAAAAGTTTCTTCTTTTAACCTATAGTTTCTTGCACCACCTTATCTGAGCTGATTAAATTATAGACACTGGCTCGCATCCATATCCTTAACACTGATGTCTTAAATGTGGCTATTTTATTGTTATTTATTTGCTGCACGCTTCATGCTATGTATTCTTTTTAATTGTTAATTGTGTTGAGACAAACTGCATGGTTATTCTTAACCTAAAACTGTTGAATTATTGGCAAAACTGATCAGGATTAAGGCTGACCAGAGAGAAGAGAAGCATCTGTCCCTCGAGTTTCATCCTGGTTGATCATGTGGTCTGGAGCAGAGTCCTGATTGGTGCTCTGAGACCTGGTGGGCCCAAAACATGATGTAAATACAGTGGATCAGATAAGAGACATGTAATGTAGTGCTTGTTATGTCAGAATGAGAGAAGAGAGTGTCCAACCAACCTGATAAAACATGAATCTGTAAAAAAGACATTTGCTGTTACTTAGTTTTATGTTGAAAATGTTTTTACAACAGTACATTTAATGAGGTTTTATATTGCAAATTATTCTGTTGTCACCATAATACATGTAAATTACATCTCTATAGGTCTTGATTTTGACTACTTAGAGTGTAATCAGTCTAATATGAGAGGAAAAAGATCTCACCTTTTGACTTTTTGTAGCGATACAGAAACAGCAGCATGGAGAATAATCAGTAAAACTCCACAAACCAGCCCAACAATCAACAGCACAGGAAATGGAGAGCTGTCAGGCTTAGATACAGCTGTAATAAATCATCTACATTAACATTTATACCACACTTTCCTCAAATAAATGCTCCAAGGACTATATATATATATATATATATATATATATATATATATATATATATATATATATATATATGCACAAATATAAGAACACATACACTCAACTACACTCACAAAAACCCCTAATGAACAAAAACACATGAAATGTCATGATAAAACTTAACCTTCTGTTATTTCATGAATAACAGCCCCAAAATTAATATTTCTTTGTAATAATTAAAAAATAAAACTTTTGTATTTTTATTATATTTTATTATTTTTGTGTCTTTATTGAAAAAAAACTAATGCAGAAAACTAACTTCTAATTCAGTAATTGCTATTTAATCACAGACTGTAACTCACAAACAAAAAAAAAGGTGGAGAAAGTGTATTTAATCATACTCACTTTTTACTGACATCCAACTCTCTTGGTGACGATGGACTCCACCACCTTTGTTGTGAATCTGTTCCTTTACATTTATAAAAGCCTTCATCTGACATGGACACTGCAGGGATAGTCAGCTCCCTCCTGGTTCCTGGTACCATTTTGGATGAGTTTAGCCATTTTTATAGAAATCCACATTAGAAAGAACATTTTCTGTCTTAAACTTGCAGCCCAAGAGTGACAGAATCTCCCTCAGACACAGGAAGGACAGGGGCTCACCAGGATCACATCACCGTCTGTAAAAAGATCAATGAATAGGAAGTTTTGGTCAAAGATCAGCCGGTGCAGGTTGAACAAGTTGACCTACAATGATGAGAATAAATTAAATATTCTTACATTTGTGTTACAGATTCATGCTGCAGCTGAACAAATACATTTGACATTTGACTTGTGTAAGTAAAACTTAAATGTGTCTAACTGTAAATACATCTTCTATCATTTGTACAGCAGGTATCTAAATATCAAGTGAAAGGTTATAGTACCTGAATAAACTTCAGTTACACAGTTCAGTGATTTAAGTATAGATCACTCTTAAACCAGGCCTTTTATTTCAGTGGGTGATGATTAGAAATGTGGAGTTTTACAGCAAAAATGTTGACTGTTGACTGAACAAATTACTTACAATAAATGTCAATTTACCTATCATATGTTACTATGCTCTTTCTGCAAACAGATGATGGAAAAGGTGGTGAAAATTTGGTGAAAATAATTCAAATTACAGCTTACAGCTATATATTGACTGTTGAATGTTTTTACACATTAAGAGCTCTTATATTTGAAGTCTAAAATGAGTGCTGGATGGCTTTTGTCAACAAGATCTCAGTTAGCAATAATATTTAATTAGATTTTCTTGGATAATACCAAGAAACAACACTTGAATGAACTGAAGCTGTTGAGCTTCTTTGGTTTGTTCAAAGAAAACATCAACTTGAACTCATTTTGAAAAGGTTTCTTTTCTTGCAAAGGTTTAAGGGACACTTGTTCTGTTTGCAGCAGAAATGAGTGAAACCTCTCATACTAATTAAAAACACACACAATTCATTCCTGCTGATAGGAGGACAGGACATGTTAATCACCTAGTAACCCGATTTCCAAAGTTATATAATGGATCATTATAATCATTTAAACACAATAAAATGTGATTAAAACTCACTGTGTCCAGTGATGTTGACTGCATTGCTGAACTGTCCAGTTTCAGACTCACACCAGTACACTCCATCAAATTTGAAACTGTCTATGTTGCATTTGGATCCATTCATTTTACCCCAGTTAGAATAGTCTATCAGGTAGCCAAATTTAGTAAAACTCCTCACTCTCCACTCAGTAGAGTTTCCCTCACAGCTCAGTGACAAAGACTCAGAGTTGAAGTGCTGCACTCTGTCAGGACTCACTGTGAGAGACGCTGCTGGTTGAAAATCTGAAAAACAACATACTGAGGTGAAGAAAATAACCACAAAAAAAGAATATTATTTGAAAGACCAGGAAGCAAACAATCCTTTGACCTTTGATTTCAGTGAATAGAAACGAAAGGGTCACTCCAGTAGAGGTATATAATAAGATTAAAAAGACCACAAAGTAAATAAAGCTTTATGTTTATTGTGGACTTTCACTGTTGAGGCTTGAACGGTTCTAACTCAGTGCACATTTATGCCATCAGCACAGGGGTGACATGATACATGTGTGCAAACTACAGAGGAATCTGCAGCTCACATTAGTCAGTAATGAAAGGATGCATAAATTTCATTAATGCCTCCTGGGTGCAGAACTTCCATGTAATTTGTAATAAAGAGACCTGCATGATGTAAAAGTACAATAGCCTGCCTTTAGGTAAAAGCAATGATACAAAAATGGACAAATATCCAAATTTCAAGAAAAGCAAAGTTTGAGACAAATACAGATGGAAATTAGTAAAGTCAGACAGATGACACTAAGAAAAGACATAAAAATAAATTAACAAATAAGGACAGAGGACAGGAAAATGAGGGAAGGAATAGATGGAGGGACAGAAGAAAAATAAAAAGAAAGTACTAAAGTAGATATTTACAGTCAGTAAATCTTTTTGTTTATTTTCCAGATCTGGTTCACACATTTTAGAATTCAGTTCCATCCAGCAGACAAATCAGACACTAGTCTGTTTTAGAGAGACGTTCAGAAAACTGAACATTTGACCTGATGATGGTGGGAGGGAAAAGGTCACAGGGTCACCACAATAACTACATTTCTTTCATTGAACAAGCATGAAAAAGTCTAAACAAACCTACCTCCAGACCAGACAAACTTAGATTCACTGTAGTCAGTATAATAAACTGGATCTCCTCTTCCAGCTCTGCACACATATCCTGCTGTGTGGGTCTGTCCATGGACGATGTAGGAATCCTGTTCAGTCCCATTGATGCTGTCAGGTAGCAGCTCATAGCTGTAGTCTCTGCCTGGTAGTTTGGGAACAGCCTTATACCAGAAGAAACCTCCATCCTGCAGAGGGATCTTTAACACTGCAGCTCAGAGTGACTGAGTCTCCAGGACTCAGCCATGATGGAGACACAGTGAGGACAGGCTAGGTTTATCTGTTGAAATTTTTCAGGACAGGCTGAGGTTTATCTGTTGAAAAGTGATTTTTCAGAATGAAAATATGTTATGATGTATTGTTGGTGGATTACATGCACTGCTTGTGGCCTATCTCAAAATAATAATAGTAGCATTTAAAATATTTTGTAACATTCAGCAAAATAAAAATAAAAATGGTGACTGATGTGACTTACTGTCAGATATTGTCAATCTGAAAGCATCACTCCACTCTGCTGAAGACTTTCCATTTTTCATTTTGCCCTTACAAAAGTAGTCTCCACTGTCTGATGATGAAGCAGATTTAATCTTGTATTCATTATTCATTCTGTATTTTAGATGTGTATGACCTCGGTATTCTCCATTCATACTCCCACTCAGTGTCTCCTCCATCCTCAATTTCACATGTAAGAGTGATGGTCTCTCCTCTGTATATCTCAGGCCAGTTGGGCTGCAGAGTCACAACAACAGCCCTGTTTGTGACTGTTCAAGAAGACACAAATAAGGAAATGACAAAAAAAGTTTCTTATGTGTAATTTTCATCACTAACCATGTATATAAAATGTTTTTTTAAACTGCTTTTTGTGTCATTACCGATGGAGTCACTGTACTCTGTGTAGTAAACTGGGTTTCCTCTCCCTCCTCTGCACCAGTAGAGTCCTCCCTGTGAAACACTGATTGTTTCATCTGAGAGGAAAACAACATCTTGTGTGCTCAGAGGGTCAGGTTCAGAGGTTTTCTCTCCTCTGTACCAGAAGTATTTCCAACCAGATGATGATGGTTTCACAGAGCAGGTCAGAGTCACACTGCCCCCTGCTGGAGAGTCTTTTCTCAGCTCGGCCTGGCCTTTGGTCTGTGGTGTTAAATTTAAGTGCTGTTTAATTTATTATATTAAACAATATTATCCTTACATTATATTGAACAAAGACAAAAAAATAGCACAGAAAATATTTAATCATGAAAATATTTAATCACTTTAAAAACTGTCATATTTATTCTTTTCCTTCTATACTTATCTCTACACTCATTGTATTATTATAGCAGAAGTAAGTAACATTGAAAAAAAGTCATATGTCCTAAGAACTTATATAAATCATCTTTCAAAAGACACTCTCTTCTGACAGTAGTACAGGTGACAGACAATCTGTGATGAAATCAGGCTCCACTTGCTGCCTCTAAAGCCATTTGAGAGACCAAAGAGATGATCAAACTTTATAGTTTCTGAATCTCAAATTATTTTTTACAAAAGATTAAAATTCAACTACAAGTAAAGAGTATATAATCACTTTGATCAGCAAGGTGATCACATCAACATGGCTCAAAAATAATTTCTTTTAGTGAACTTTGAAAACGTTGATGACTTACCTGATATATTCAGAGAGACTTTATTACTTTTTTGTTTGACTTCTCTAGAGACTCTGTGATGACCCTCACACTGACCCTCACACTGGTATTCACCACTGTCACCTGTAGCTAGAGGTTGTAATGTACGGTTCCTATTTGGGCTGTAAGAGAAAACGTTCTTGACCATCCTTGAAGATTTTATAATACCAGTCAGTATGTTCTCCTTCACCTCATGTCACATATGAAGGTCACAGACTCTCCAGTGAATAAAATGGACGAGTTTGGCTCAATGGTCAGCAGAGAATCTAGAAACCAACACAAGATGCATGGAGTGAAATGATAAAGACATCAACAAAGAGAAAGAGGAGGTGTGAAAGAGTGATACAGTCTATCATTGAGTGAATGTATAAAAAGAAAGAAAATAAAGAAAAGTGTATAATTACCTTGAGCATGTCCACAGTGGTGGAGTATATTCAGCACTAAAATAAAGTTTGAAACTTCATCACAAACATCAAACTGACAAATATAAAAGAAGCTCAGGCATTTAAAAACAACTGGAGTTTTATAGGTGGCAGCTCTGATTTAAACAGAGAAAGTTACTGATGTACTCACAGAAAAACCCCAGCACACAGAGCAAAGTGCGTCCCATCCTCACATCCAGCACCGACACTTCTGAGAAACACCTCGACTTTGTGTCGAGAAAACTTCAGACTGCAGCGTATAAATAAAGAGAAACCAGGAACTGTGAGGAAACAGAAGTTATCACCAACCAAGTCCCAACCAAGTCTCTTTGCTTCCTTCTCTTTCACACAAACTTTCACTTAACTAGCCTCAGTGTGACCGCAGCATGTTTGTTTTTTAGCACATACAGAAGACAAAGTGTTGAATTTAATGACATATTATTAACATACATACCTGTAAGACCTTTGTTACATTTATTTGTGCATGTAATATTTAATATGCTCACTGCTCTTGTAACCATAATACCTTTAATGTCATGTGTCACCTTTGTATGTGCATGCACAGAACATCCTGTTTGTGTATCTCACACTCTCAAAACTTCCACATTTTATTTCAGAGTAGAGTTGTATTGTCTGAAGGAAAACACACACACGTGGTAAGGTGTTGGCAAACTGGTGGATATGAGAGAAATGTGGAGAAAGCTCAACAATATGAAATATGATACAATCCTTTCATTTTCAGATCTATAGATCAACATTTTAGCAAATCGTTCCTACTTCAAATAAAAGCTGGAAACCATCTGACTTTATGTGTGGGAATCAAATCAATGACACAGCACAATCAACACAGACACACAAACATAAACATAAATCTATCAAGAAGCTGAGAAACATCCAAGAGAGGCCTACCTACAGGAAACATAAAACAATTTGCATTACAAGATTGAATTCAAACTTAAGCTCGAGCTAAACAGAAATAATAATAAAAATAAATCTTTAAACAATATTAATAAACAAGTCTCTCTAGAATATTAAATCAGATTTCTCTACATCATTTTATCCTTTCCATGTTTTCTTTATCATAATTTGTGCACACACATAACACAACATTATAAATGTTATAAAGTGCAAATGTCCAACAACTATTTCCAATAACTATTCAGTGCAATCCCCATTTTGTCTAATATGCAGGGGACATGTGACGCCTTCACTTCCTGCTCTCTGTGGCGGCTGAGCTGGAAATGTAAATGTGTCAAAATATGTGGTCAGACCCAGTGTGATGGTGTGAGTATCACACCAACAAACTATTTATGAACTGAGACACATTTTAGGTGTTGGCACTGAGTGTTGTGGGGTTGAGCAGTGGACCCAAGTGCAGGACAAGACAGACGCAGAGCAGATGTGGGTTAACTTTATTTGAGGCTTACTGGAGGTCAATACAGGCAGATAGCAGGCAGGTAGGTAGAGGAAGGGCAGGTAGGACAGACAGACACAGCAGGGTAGATACACAGACAAACATACACAGGGGCAGAATCTCAGGAAAGAAAACCGCAAAGACACACAGACAAAGTGAGAAGTGAAACAAAGGAAGGGGACCGATATATACTGTGGGTGATGTGGAAGTGGAGACAGGTGAAAGAAATCGAAGTGGAGCTGAACAATCAAAGAAGCAGGAAACACACAAGGGCAGGAAGTAAAGTGACAGACATGTGAGGAGAGGTGTAGGAAAGAATACAAAATAAAACAGGAAGTAAAAGTGTGTGTAAACTACTGGAAACAGACAAATAAAAGAACAGGGAGCAAAAAACAAAAAATAACAAAGACAGAACACATAGAGAGAAAAACAGGCAGGAACACAAGGAAGACAAAAAAACACACAAGAAGCACAATGACATTAATTATCTCTAAGTACTGCATTTGTTAAGTTACTGCTCCCATAATATCTTTAATTGTCAAACAACATACAAAAAGATATTTTTACACCATTAAGAGAGAGACAATCTGTTGTTATGATGTCTGGACAGAGTCTCTGTTTAGGAGGCTGTTCATGTTCATGTTCAGCTTGAAAATGAGTTTGTCTCTTTAAGTTTCACCTTCACATCCTCTGAAAAATAAAGTGACAGAACATTTTATAAAAGAAGAAATACAAGACAAGAACTTTTGATAGGAACATGAAAATATAAATAAAGAAAAATATTAAAACCACATTATGTATTTCCATTTGATGATCTTTTATTAGATTAATTGTACAGAATACTGTGCAGAAGTGCAAAGTAAAAGCTGAAAATGCATTTTAATAAAATTTAATTTATTTAGTTTCTGTTATTGACACCCATTTCAAGGCCATTATCAATTCAGATTATACAAGCGAAAGACTATTTCTGATCTAAATATATAGATCTAAGTATAGATAGTGGTGGAAACTCATTTGTGTAAGAAATTATGTAAATGTGTCATTGGTTAATAATCTGAACATGAAAGTGTTCAGTTTTGAGTCATATTTAACAAATCCAAAGTTTATCTCTCTATGAAACACACAAACATAAAATGCTCTTAAAGACTATATATGTTGGATTTGACCTTTTCTGCTGCCTCCTAGTGGTCATATTAAAACATTACACTGTGGCAGGCAGCACAGCACCCAATAAAAACTTTTCTCATGTATTAGTTTTATATTTAGTGCAGAGTCTGTTGTTTTTGGCCGTACCTGCAGCTGATCTGATGTTCACATTTATGTAACCGGATCTCTCCTCTGCTTCATTATTCGTCCCTGTTAGAAGGATCAGATGAATGCATGAAAAGACAAAAGTTTCATCCTGGTTGATCATGTGGTCTGGAGCAGAGTCCTGGATTGGTGCTCTGAGACCTGGTGGGCCCAAAACATGATGTAAATACAGTGGATTTACAATCCAGAGTACTGTGGATTTTTCTTGACTGTATTTTCAAGGTGGCAACATGTGGTGGGCTACAGAAAAGTGTGATGACGGGCCATTTTACTCATTTTCAACCTGAATCTTGTTATTGTACAGAAATGTAGGGAGGACATGTGGAAATGTAACATGAAAGTTCCTGATGTGTTACTGCATCCTGTTGCCTCTCTCTGCCACCTGCTGTCCATCCCCATGATGTAAGACATGTCACCGCTACACTAATATTGATATCTCATGATAAAGATAGCTGCACTTCCAGTGGATTAAAGAAATATAAAAGATGGTTCATCCCTGTACAAAAAACAAGGGCCATTAGTCTGTCTGCGGTGTCTCTGCCAATATCTTGGTGACTAATGAATTGTCCCAACCAATAATTTTGCCATGTCAAGCATGAACAGATTTGGTTCTCTACTACAAGTCCCACCTCCTTAAATTGTGGTTTGTGTTTTGCCTGAGTTTTCCTTTTGCGATATCACTACTAGGACTGGCTTTGCCATTTATTGCTAACCTGTGAGGGGCTGTAGGTACATGTGGTTGTAGGAAAGAGTCATTACAACTACTCTGCCAAAGCACTGGTAAGAAAATGTGCTGTGCATGACAGATTCAGTGTAATGACTTGGTGATATATTAGAAGTGAAATTCAGCACTGTGACAAATGTTAGACTGGTGATGTCCTGTACAACAATGTCTCATTAAAGTGTGTTTAAAATGGAAGCTTTGAAAAGGCACATGTTGTCTCACTGTTCATGTGGCATCGATGCATCAATGTGTTATTTTATCAGGTGACGGAAACAACCCTGCCAGGTAGTAGCACAGACAGAGGAGGAGAGGCAGGAGGAGAGGCAGGGTCTCAGCTGAGGCCCAGCCTTGTAACAACATAATTATCAGAGTAAATTTACATATTTGTTTTGTATTACACTGAGGTTTCACTGGTATACTAAGGAGTCTATTAAGCATTACGCAATAAAAATAGTGAAATTACCTTTGCATGAACTTTTTGACAGAAAAAAACCTTGAGTGTTTTGTTACCATATCTATAAATAAAGTCTCTAGATGACAAGAAATTATGGTCAGAAGTCTATCATAAATGCAAAAACACCCCTGGGGGCCCTGAATACCACTTTTATGTCCCCACCAATGTCAAAATAAAAGTATGTCCTTGCTTCAGTCCCTGTGTCCCTGAAAGCATGACTTAAATTGACTTAAAATAAAATCATCAAAAAGTAAAGAAAAACTATTACAAATACAGCTAACAGCTTACTGCAGTTTATTGATGCATAAAATGGTCAAACAAACTTTATACAAAACATCCTAAATACATCCAGGTGAAAATAAAATTACATACAGCATCAAATCATTTTCAAAAAAGACAAAGGAAACAAATGTGTGAAATGATATGTTATTTGATTATATTAAAATATAAAATATCATATATAAATATATAAATATAGATATATAAATGTGCAGAGAGTTTTTTAAAGAAATCTGCTGACTTTAAAGCCTCATCACCTGAGTTCTGAAATAAAATATTTATAACTGTAACAGTCTGCATCCAAACGTCTCTAAAGTGACAGTATATTGTACCAAAAAATATTATATGAGATCATTTTTAGCCTTTTTATAAAGTTTAACAGAAGATTAAAACCAGATGATGTTTTTCTTTTAAATGATCTACTATTAGATTAACTGTACAGAATACTGTCTCAAAATATATAGAAAATATGCAAAATATAATGACATGCAAGCTGAACACACTGTTAAAACAAGGATGTAGTTTTTCATGTTATCATCCACATTCATCGTTTTGTCGATACAGATATCTTTATTGATCTGGAAGAAAATCAAAGGAAAAATACAGTTAGGCTTATTTAAGAGTTAAGGGTGCTTATATTTTACACCCATTTATAAATAATTTATGTGTAAAATAAATCCCAATCTACACATTATGTTGTTGTTACCAAGAGCTGTTACCTGGTCGAACTTCAGAATAAACTGTTTCATCCGCGGCTGCAGGACTTGATTTCCCTTTAGAAAGAGTGATTTTTTTTTTTTTATGTTTGCCAGTAATTCCCCAGTTTACAAGAATAATGTACTGATATGTGTATACTGTTTTCTTCTGCAATGCATCAGTGCATCATGTATTATGAACTTAAATTAATAAACGATAAAACATTTTACAGAATACAATATTATTCTGAAAATACTAATGATGATGTGTAATTTGGTAGTTTTATTGGCATGAATTGCGACTAACAATTTAAGCATATATAAGAACTGAATCATAATTAAATTAAAAATATGACAAATGGAAATGATAAACAGCTACCATTTTAGAAATACTGAAACATATTTGAGTTGGATGGACACAGAACTCATATTACACTGTGTCAAAGACAAACCTGTTGGACAGTAACAAGTGCTTACGTTTGTCTCTCTTGGCTTTATTGTGGGAGTGTACCTGAGCATACATCAGGTTGTCTTCTAAAACAAAAGCCATGTTTAAAGATTATTTTCTTTACTGGAATGTGGCACTCCTTCATGTTTATTTCACAACCAAACAGTAGCATCAGATATAAAATGCATAAAGGGAAAATTAAATTAAAAACAACGCATTTCCTATCAATTAAAGCTAAGATAATGTGTCTTGTTTGTTTTTTAGTACATTGTACATTGTACATATACTTCCAATGGTTTCTCTGAAGCTAATATGAGGCTTCATCTCTCTGTGGTAGTTGGTATCATCCAAAGTCACACTTTAGATAAATGAAGTCTCACATTAGCTTGACCATTGCTGCCTCCTAGTGGTCGTATTGAAACACCACACTGTGGCAGACGGCACAAAGCCAATGAAAAGTTTTAACATAAATTGTATTTATATTTAGAACAAAGCCTGTTGTATTTGAATCTACCTGCAGCTGATCATATTTTAATTTCTGAGTAAACAAAGCTTTATTCTGGTTTATTATTACCACCTACAGCTCAACACCTCTAAGACGAAGGAGCTGGTTATTGACTTTGGGAGGTCCAGACCAAGACCGCGACCAGTCCTGTTAGAGGGAGCTGAGGTGGAGGCTGTGGAATCTTACAAATACCTCGGGCTATGGCTAGACAATAAACTGGACTGGACAACGCACACCAGCCACCTGTATGGGAAGACACAAAGCAGGATGTACTTCCTAAGGAGACTGCGGTCCTTCAACATCTGCAGCAAACTTCAGATGTTTTACCAGTCTGTGGTTGCCAGTGTCCTCTTTTACACTGTGGTGTGCATCCAGACTGGATAAACTGATCAGGCAGGGCCGGCTCTGTGGTCGGCACTGAAGCTGGACTCTCTGGTGACGGTGGCAGAGTCGAGGACTCTGGACAAACTGCTGGATATTATGGACAATGCCAGCCACCCTCTGCACAACGTTATCAGCAACCAGAGGAGCCTGTTCAGTGAAAGACTGCTCCTTCCCAAGTGCAGGACCAACAGGCTTAAGAACTCCTTTGTCCATCATGCCATCACACTCTACAACTCCTCACAAGGGGGGAGGAGGACATAGAGTAGGGGTGGTAGCCATTGTACATTTACTTGTACAACACATGCATACACATTGGACACTTTTCCTCTGGTGCAATAACCTCATCATATGCAATATGTGCAATAATTTTAACTTATAATTCTTAACTTATTCCATACGAAGCCATAACTTATTCCATACGAAGCCATAATTCAGCTCTTTATATTTACTTATATTATTTTATTCTCATTCTTTTATATTTTGTATTTCAAGTGTCTATTGTTTATTTTTCATCTGTGTGCTTCTGGAAACTGGAATCTGGAGTCATCCCAAAGGGATCAATAAAGTCGAGTCTGAGTCTGAGTCTATTTGTCCCTTTTAGGCACAAAACTACCTACAAAAGCATCACTGCATGTAATTCTCACTCCACAATGTAAGTACTCACCCCTCTTAGCAATGTTTTTAAGTTCAATCATAGAATATGTGACATCACTGGATTTATCTGAAATATAGATATTTCTAGTTGAGGGGTTGTCAATAATTTACAGTTAAATAATCAAATAATCCATATCTAGTATTTCTAACTACTCCATGCTAAACAAAGAGTATACTGTACCATGTTCAGGTTCTTCAGGGCGTTTGACTGTTTCATATACACAAGCATCACCTAAAGAGTGGAGAAAATCAAAGCAAGGTTATATTAATCATTTTAATCCCATTAAATGAATTCCATAACCTTCTAAAACAGATAATTGGAAATGGAAATATGACTCTTAGAGTTAACAATAAATGATAATCATGGCTTTGGATCATATTCCACTGAATTTGCCACTGATTTACGAATTACTGCTGATTCTGATTTAACAAAATTGTTTCTTGATTTGAGTGCACCATTCACCACAGAACACTTTTAAGCTGCTTCGAAGAGCATATTAGCATGCAGGGAATGGTGCTTTTGAATGTTTCATTCATACAAGTTTAACAGAAATCAACAAACAAATTACAACAACTCAATCTCTGAACTTTCTGATGAAAGGTTTGGTGTATCACAGGAGTCAGTCCTTGTCCTGTGCTTTTTCCAATCTACATGCTTGGCCTTGGTGGCATCATTCACAAAAATTGGTATTACTTTTCACTTTTATGCTGATGATACACAGCTGTATTTACTTGTAAAGCCAATGACATCTTCAACATGTTTATCAGCAAAAAAAAAAAAAAAAGTTTCTTCTTTTAACCTATAGGGTCTTGCACCACCTTATCTGAGCTGATTGAATTATAGACACTGGCTCGCATCCTCTTAACACTGATGTCTTAAATGTGGCTATTTTATTGTTATTTATTTTCTGCACGCTTCGTGCTATGTATTCTTTTTAATTGTTAACTGCATGGTTATTCTTAACTTAAAACTGATGAATTGATTGACAAAACTGATCAGGATTAAGGCTGACCAGAGAGAAGGAGAAGCATCTGTCCCTCGAGTTTCATCCTGGTTGATCATGTGGTCTGGAGCAGAGTCCTGATTGGTGCTCTGAGACCTGGTGGGCCCAAAACATGATGTAAATACAGTGGATCAGATAAGAGACATGTAATGTAGTGCTGTTATGTCAGAATGAGAGAAGAGAGTGTCCAACCAACCTGATAAAACATGAATCTGTAAAAAAGACATTTGCTTGTTACTTAGTTTTATGTTGAAAATGTTTTTTACAACAGTACATTAATGAGGTTTTATATTGCAATACATTAAATGAGGTAAAGTAACATCTGTGATTTTTACTACATTAGAGTGTAATCAGTCTAATATGAGAGGAAAAAGATCTCACCTTTTGACTTTTTGTAGCGATACAGAAACAGCAGCAGGAAAACAATAATACAAAAACAAAAAAATATCAATGAATAATCAGTAAAACTCCACAAACCAGCCCAACAATCAACAGCACAGGAAATGGAGAGCTGTCAGGCTTAGATATGCAGCTGTAATAAATCATCTGCATTAACATTTAAACCACACATTCCTGAAATAGGTTCTCAAAGGACTTTAAAAGTTTTATATATATATATATATATATATATATATATATATATATATATGCACAAATATAAGCACATGTAAAATATTTTGTAACACAGCAAAATCAACTACTGTCAGATATTTTCTCACAACTCCACTCTGACTTTCCATTTTTCATTTTGCCCTAATGTAATAAATTAAACAATCTCTGTTAATATTTATTTATAAAACATTTTCCCAAAGTACTTTATAAAAACAGAGTCACATGTTATGATGTATTGTTGGTGGATTACAAGCTGCAGGAACAACTCCAACAGTAAGAAACAAGGACTCTTATCCAGGGCAAAGAAGATAAATGGAAAAATATATAACAGCTACCTACAATACACTTACAGGAAAACATACACTTACATACAATGTGTATTTACTTTTACATGTTTATGTGTTATCATCAAATACTTGTGTATAAAACAGTTTCTCGCACACAAACTGACCAACTTCTCATTCAGTAATTACTTTTTCTGTCTTTACAATTAATGATGGAGAAACAGTTTTTCAATCATACTCACTTTTTACTGACATCCAACTCTCTGGTGACGACAGAGACTCTCCACCTTTGTTGTGAATCTGTTCCTTTACATTTATAAAAGCCTTCATCTGACATGGACACTGCAGGGATAGTATATAAAATGTTTTTTTAAATAATTCAGCTCATTACCGTTCCTGGTACCATTTTGGATGAGTTTATCATTTTTATAGAAATCCACATTAGAAACGAACATTTTCTTTCTTAAACTTGCAGCCAAGAGTGACAGAATCTCCCTCAGACACAGGAAGGACAGGGGCTCACCAGGATCACATCACCGTCTGTAAAAAGATCAATGAATAGGAAGTTTTGGTCAAAGATCAGCCGGTGCAGGTTGAACAAGTTGACCTACAATGATGAGAATAAATTAAATATTCTCTGACATTTGTGTTACAGATTCATGCTGCAGCTGAAGAAATACATTTGACATTTGACTTGTGTAAGTAAAACTTAAATGTGTCTAACTGTAAATACATTTCTATCATTTGTACAGCAGGTATCAAATATCAAGTGAAAGGTTATAGTACTTGAATAAATTTCAGTTACACAGTTTGATTTAAGTATAGATCACTCTTAAACCATGGCCTTTTATTTCAGTGGGTGATGATTAGAAATGTGGAGTTTTACAGCAAAAATGTTGACTGTTGACTGACAAATTACTTACAATAAATGTCAATTTACCTATCATATGTTACTATGCTCTTTCTGCAAACAGATGATGGAAAAGGTGATGAAGATTTGGTGAAAATAATTCAAATTACAGCTTACAGCTATAATATTGACTGTTGAATGTTTTTACACATTAAGAGCTCTTATATTTGAAGTCTAAAATGAGTGCTGGATGGCTTTTGTCATCAAGATATTTATTTATAAAACATTTTCCCAAAGTCAGTTAACAATAATATGTAATTAGATTTTCTTGGATAATACCAAGAAACAACACTTTAATGAACTAAAGCTGTTGAGCTTCTTCTTTGGTTTGTTCAAAGAAAACATCAACTTGAACTCATTTTGAAAAGGTTTCTTTTCTTGCAAAGGTTTGAGGGACACTTGTTCTGTTTGCAGAAGTGAGTGAAACCTCTCATACTATTAAAAACACACAATTCATCCTGCTGATAGGAGGACAGGACATGTTAATCACCTAGTAACCCAATTTCCAAAGCTATATAATGGAATCATTATAATCATTTAAACACAATAAAATGTGATTAAAACTCACTGTGTCCAGAGATGTTGACTGCATTGCTGAACTGTCCAGTTTCAGACTCACACCAGTGCACACTCCACCATGACTGAAACTGTCTATGTTGCATTTGGATCCAGTTCATTTTACCCCACCTAGAACAGTCTATCAGATCACCACCTTTAGTTAACCTCCTCACTCTCCACTCAGCAGAGTTTCCCTCACAGCTCAGTGACAAAGACTCAGAGGTGAAGTGCTGCACTCTGTCAGGACTCACTGTGAGAGACGCTGCTGGATGAAAATCTGAATGACAAAAACATGAGGGGACAAACAAACCATAAAAAAATTGAAACATCATATTGCAAACAATCCTTTGATTTAATTGTTTTTTAAAATCTTTTTAACTGAACAGAGACAAAGGTTCACAGCAGCTGAGGAACAGTGGAGTTAAAGAAGCACAGCAGTGAGAATATACTGTATAATTTACAGGTCCAGTGGATGTTTGTGCTGTCGGGTTATCACACAGAGATTGTTCCTGACACTCTGTGACTGGTGTTAACTGTTCATCAGAGTGACAGCCTGAAGAAAGAAACTGTTCTTGGTGTACAGAACTTGTTTTGGTGTTGTGCCTCTCAGAGTGGAGGAGCTGAAACAGGCTGTGTCCAGGGTGTGATTCCTGTCCATTTCCTGACTCTGGACACATATAAGGCATGTTGGCACAGATGATTCTTTCTGCAGTCCTGAATCTCCATTGTGGTTTGTTCCTGCCCTGATTGATGGCTGAAAGATACATGATCCAAACCACACAGTGATGGGTGTTCACGCACTGATGTGCAGGGCTCCTGGATGCAGACTAAAACAGACTGAATATTGGAGGTGCAAGCTGACCTAGGAGGTGTAAGACTGACTTCTTGAGCTGACACATGAAGGACATCCTCTGCTGAGGCCTCCTCCTTGGCTCGACAAAACTACCTGAGTTTTGCTATATTCACGGTAAACTAAACCGAGTGATTTCTGTCCTTGCTTGTGCAGACGGCTTTAGTCAGCATACATGTCTTCACAAAAACTGATGTGAGATGTCACAGTGTCATTTAGTTCATCCAGGTCTGCAAACGGTGGATGAATCGGACAAAAAACTGCTCATCCCTCCTTTGCCAACAGCTTTTATGTTCACGATAAGTAAAAAGAAAAAGGATAAAGAAGAAAAACACGCAAAAATAAAGAAAACAAGTCCACAGGGAGGAGCTGTGGAGTTGAGAAGAAGCGCAGTGCAGGAGAACTTACTGAAAGTTGTAAACTGTAAGTTGTATTTGTTGAAATTGTCAATCAAAGTCTGTACTTTTCTTAAACCTACTAGCTGCAGCTTTAAGAAAATGCATTTCTTTATTTTCCAGGACTGTTCAGGAGATTTGCTCATTAAAAACTAGTCCAGTCTAGCAGACAAAATCAGACACCTGTCTGTTTTAGAGAGACATTCAGAAAACTGAACATTTGACCTGATGCTGGTGGGAGGGAAAAGGTCACAGGGTCACCACAATAACTACATTTCTTTTATTGAACAAGCATGAAAAAGTAAAACAAACCTACCTCCAGACCAGACAAACTTAGATTCACTGTAGTCAGTATAATAAACTGGATCTCCTCTTCCAGCTCTGCACACATATCCTGCCTGCTGTGTGGGTCTGTCCATGGACGATGTAGGAATCCTGTTCAGTCCCATTGATGCTGTCAGGTAGCAGCTCATAGCTGTAGTCATCTGCCTGGTAGTTTGGGAACAGCCTTATACCAGAAGAAACCTCCATCCTGCAGAGGGATCTTTAACACTGCAGCTCAGAGTGACTGAGTCTCCAGGACTCAGCCATGATGGAGACACAGTGAGGACAGGCTGAGCTTTATCTGTTGAAAAGTGATTTTTCAGAATGAAAACATGTTGTGATGTATTGTTGGTGGATTACATGCACTGCTTGTGTCCTATCTCAAAATATTAGTAGCATTTAAAATTTTTAAGATTCAGCAAATAAAAATGTTGACTGATGTGACTTACTGTCAGATATGATCAATTTGAAAGCATAACTCCACTCTGTTGAAGACTTTTCAATTTTCATTTTGCCCTTACACCAGTAGTCTCCACTGTCTGATGATGAAACAGATTTAATCTTGTATTCATTCTGTATTTTAGATGTTTGTGAGCTCAGTATTCTCCATTCATACTCCCACTCAGTGTCTCCTCCATCCTCAATGTCACATGTAAGAGTGATGGTCTCTCCTCTGTATATCTTCAGGCCAGTTGGGCTGCAGAGTCACAACAGCCCTGTTTGTGACTGTTCAAGAAGACACAAATAAGGAAATGACAAAAGGTTAAACAAAAAATACTTTTCATATGTAATTTTCATCACTAACCATGTATATAAAATGCTTTTTTTAATAATTCTTGCTTTTTGTGTCATTACCGATGGAGTCACTGTACTCTGTGTAGTAAACTGGGTTTCCTCTCCCTCCTCTGCACCAGTAGAGTCCTCTCTGTGAAACACTGATTTTTTCATCTGAGAGGAAAACAACATCTTGTGTGTTCAGAGGTTCAGAGGTTTTCTCTCCTCTGTACCAGAAGTATTTCCAACCAGATGATGATGGTTTCACAGAGCAGGTCAGAGTCACACTGCCCCCTGCTGGAGAGTCTTTTCTCAGCTCGGCCTTTGGTCTGTGTGCTGGTAAATTTAGAACAAAGACATAAAACATGTTTTGTGTGAATTTGTCATAAAAAAAATAATTCACATAATCTACTCCAGAGCCTCGGTGTTGTTAAATAATTGTACAAAATTACACAGAAAATATTTAATCACTTTAAATACTGTGTATTATTAAAGCAGAAGTAAGTAACTTTGGAAAAAAAAAGTCATATTTCCTCAAACTGTCACTTTGTTCTGACAGTAGCACAGGAGACAGACAATCTGTGATAAAATCAGGCTCCACTTGCTGCCTCTAAAGCCATTTGAGAGACCAAAGAGATGATCAAACTTTATGGTTTCTGACTCTAAAATTATGTAAGGTAAAAAAAAAAGCAAAGAAAGCTCAACGGTGAGCAGGAGCTGCTGTAACAGGCTGCCACTCATGTGGCACCGGAAGCTTTATTTAATCTCTTTGTTTATATAATTAGTAATTAAATAAGTCATTATAAATTGATTATATAATGTCTTTGACAAATAAGGTGATCACATCAATATGGGTCAAAAATAATTTCTTTTCATGTGATCTTGGTCATGGTTGTAAAAACATTGATGACTTATCTGATACAGTCAGAGAGACTTTTCTGCTTTGTTTCGCAAGAAATGCTGAATCCTTGTGACGACCCTCACACTGGTATTCACCACTGTCACTTGTAGCTAGAGGTTGTAATGTACGTTTCCTATTTGGGCTGTAAGGGAAAACTTCTTGACCATCCTTGAAGATTGCATAATCCCAGTCAGTATGTTCTCCTTCCCTCATGTCACATATGAAGGTCACAGACTCTCCAGTGAATAAAATGGACGAGTTTGGCTCAATGGTCAGCAGAGAATCTAGAAACCAACACAAGATGCATGGAGTGAAATGATAAAGACATCAACAAAGAGAAAGAGGAGGTGTGAAAGAGTGATACAGTCTATCTTGAGTGAATGTATAAAAAGAAAGAAAAGAAAGAAAAGTGTATAATTACCTTGAGCATGTCCACAGTGGAGGAGTATATTCAGCACTAAAATAAAGTTAGAAACTTCATCACACAACATCAAACTGACAAATATAAAAGAAGCTCAGGCATTTAAAAACAACTGGAGTTTTATAGGTGGCAGCTCTGATTTAAACAGAGAAAGTTACTGATGTACTCACAGAAAAACCCCAGCACACAGAGCAAAGTGCGTCCCATCCTCACATCCAGCACCGACACTTCTGAGAAACACCTCGACTTTGTGTCGAGAAAGCTTCAGACTGCAGCGTATAAAGAGAAACCAGGAACTGTGAGGAAACAGAAGTTATCACCAACCAAGTCTCTTTGCTTCCTTCTCTTTCACACAAACTGTCTTAACTAGCCTCAGTGTGACCGCAGCATGTTTGTTTTTTAGCACATACAGAAGACAAAGTGTTGAATTTAATGACATATTATTAACATACATACCTGTAAGACCTTTGTTACATTTATTTGTGCATGTAATATTTGATATGCTCACTGCTCTTGTAACCATAATACCTTTAATGTGATGTGTCACCTTTGTATATGCATGCACAGAACATCCTGTTTGTGTATCTCACACTCTCAAAACTTCCACATTTTATTTCATAGTAGAGTCGTATTGTCTGAAGGAAACGTGGTACGGTGTTATAGGTGGTAAGGTGGAATATGAGAGAAAGGTGGAGAAAGCTCAACAATATGAACTCTGATACAATCCTTTCATTTTCAGATCAAAATATCAACTTTTTGACAAATCTCCCCTACTTCAAAATAAAAGCTGGAAACCATCTGACTATATAATGTGTGGGAAAGATATCTTAAATCACTGCAGTCACAGCACAATCAACACAGACACAGAAACATAAACATAAATCTATCAAGAAGCTGAGAAGTCCAAGAGAGACCTCCAGCATAAAACAATTGGCATTACAAGAACTGCAAAGTGAATTCAAACTTAAGAAACACATCGTAAACACACTGCTGGTCCTATATTTCATTTCTCTGTTGGAGAGAACAATGAATAATAAAAAAAAATGCTTAAACAATATTAATAAACAGCCTTTTGAGGCTGCAGAGAAAGATGTTTCAAGTGCCTTCCTGACATAGATGTGATCATCCTGTACATTACTGCGGCCTCACTAAGGGTCACAAAGTCTTGATACTTTATATTAAAGGCTGTTGCATAAAAGGATTAAAGTCAAGAGTTTTCAAGATATAAAATACATCAAATCATAAATAAAGTGCCTACCTGTTTACAGAGACAGGTCAATCCATGTAATCGAGTAATCCATGAGGCTTTATCAACCAACAGGGAGAACTTGATATAAAAAGCTTAAATCACAAAGTTAAACTGAGCTATTGTAGAGAAAAGCATCTCATCATCCAGCACAAAACCTGTTCTCACTTTCCTTTGAAATTCTTTTTTTATGTTTCTTCACGACTTCGCCTGCAGGAAGTGACTTAAGTCGAACAAAACAGAAATAGTCTCGAAACAGACGTAAGTGTGAAGAGAGGCAGGAGCAGTCCTGCACCAACCCCCCTCAGAGCAGTAAGGGAGAAAACAAACTTAAAGACACACAGGGACATAACATACTGTGTGAACACTTCATATATAAAAACTGATTTTCAACATGAGTCCTTTTATACCAAGATAAGGACAAGAAACTTCCTACCACACTGGCTCGATTCAGCCTAGCCTGGTGACCTTTGGTACATGTCACCTGCTGAATTCATGAGACAGAGGATTATCTGGACGTGTATTTTCTGATCAAATCTGGCCACTCAACAACTTTCTTTAGTGTCACCTTGTGTTCTAGTTTGGTCATAGTGAATGTCTGCATGTTTGTTCATTCAGCCAACATACAAATCAGAGATGATTCCCTTCAGGAGGAGAATCAAACACTGAATTCATGACACAGAGGATTTTATCTGGACATCTTTGAACCAGTTAAGAGCTGGTTACATTTTGGGCTTACCCACCATGCAGCCTTTTTCTTTGTTTGTTTTAAACTTCTCTTAAAGGGTCCCTGGTTTGGTGTCTATCTGCTGTTTTATAGAATATGAAAGGAGATTTCACTTCATTTCATTTGATCCTTTCCATGTTTTCCATGTTTTCTTTATCATAATTTAAGCACACACTGAACACACTATTATGATAAATATTATAAAGTACAACTATTTCCAATAACTACTCAATATGCAGGGGCCATGTGACGCCTTCACTTCCTGCTCTCTGTGGAGGCTGAGGCTGGAAATGTAAATATGTCAAAATATGTGGTCAGACCCAGTGTGATGGTGTGAGTATCACACCAACAAACTATTTATGAACTGAGACACACTTTAGGTGCTTGACGTTGAGTGTTGTGGGGTTGAAGCAGTGGACACAAAGTGCAGGATCGGACAGACGCAGAGCAGATGTGGGTTAACTTTATTTGAGGCTTACTGGAGGTCAATACAGGCAGATAGCAGGAAGGGCAGGTAGGACAGACAGACACAGCAGGGTAGATACACAGACAAACATACACAGGGGCAGAATCTCAGGAAAGAAAACAGAAAAGACACACAGACAAAGTGAGAAGTGAAAGAAAGGAAGGGGACCGATATATACTGTGGGTGATGTGGAAGTGGAGACAGGTGAAAGAAATCGAAGTGGAGCTGAACAATCAAAGAAGCAGGAAACACACAAGGGCAAGAAGAAGAAAGTAAAGACAGACAGACATGTGAGGAGAGGAAAGAATACAAAATAAAACAGGAAGTGTGTGTAAACTACTGGAAACAGACAAATAAAAGAACAGGGAGCAAAAAACAAAAAATAACAGAAGACAGAACACATAGAGAGAAAAACAGGCAGGAACACAAGGAAGACAAGAAAAACACACAAGAAGCAAAATTTTTTTCTCTATCTTTTTGTTAATTTTCAAACACAAACACATACAAAATATATTTTTACACCATTAAGAGAGAGAAGATCTGTTGTTATGACGTTGTCTGGACAGAGTCTCTGTTTAGGAGGCCATGTTCATGTTCAGCTTGAAAATGAGTTTGTCTCTTTAAGTTTCACCTTCACATCCTCTAAAAAATAAAGTGACAGAACATTTTCTAAAAGAAGACATACAAGACAAGAACTTTTAATAGGAACATGAAAATATAAATAAAGAAAAATATTAAAACCACATTATGTATTTCCATTTGATGATCTTTTATTATATTAATTGTACAGAATACTGCGCAGAAGTGCACAAAGTAAAAGATAAAAATGCATTTTAATCAAACATTTAGTTTCTGTTATTGACACCCATTTCAAGGTCAAGTTATCAATACAGACTCTTTATTGATCTGGAAAGAAAACAAAGGAAAAAGAGATTTAGGGTTAGCAACAGACTATTTTTTATCTCAATCATCAATGGTGGTGCAAACTCATTTGTTTAAGAAAATATGTAAATGATGAATGAATGTCACTGATTAATAATCAGAACCTGAAGTTTCAGTTTTGTGTCATATTTAACAAATCCAAACTTATCTGTCTATGAAACACACAAACATAAAATGCTCTTAAAGACTATATATGTTGGATTTGACCTTTGCTGCCTCCTAGTGGTCACAGTAAAACATTACACTGTGGCAGGCAGCACAGCACCCAATAAAAACTTTTCTCATGTATTAGTTTTATATTTAGTGCAGAGTCTGTTGTTTTTGACTGTACCTGCAGCTGATCTGATGTTCACATTTATGTAACCGGATCTCTCCTCTGCTTCATTATTCGTCCCTGTTAGAAGGATCAGATGAATGCATGAAAAGACAAAATCCTGCACGTTATTTAGACACTGCTGGTCCACAAAAGCATCTCAACTATTGCATGTAAGTTCTCACTACAAAGCACTGACTCTTGTTATCAGTGTTTTTAAGCTCAATCAAAGAATATGAGACATCACTGGCTTTATTTAAAACACTTTTTAACATAAGGAGGTTGTCAATCATTTACAGTTATCTTAAATCATCTTTCTAGTTCCAACTGTGTGTTAAACAAAAGTTATATACTGTACCATGTTCAGGTTCTTCACGGTGTCTGATTGTTTCATAGAGACAAACATCACCTAAAGAGTAGAGAACATCAAGACAAGCTCATTATCATCAATATCATCTCATCAAATGAATTCCATAAATAAAAGATCAAATCGAATCAGGATAAAGGCTGACCATGGAGAAGAGAAGCGTATATTCTGGACTGAGTTTCATCCTGGTTGATCATGTGGTCTGGAGCAGAGTCCTGATTGGTGCTCTGAGACCTGGTGGGCCCAAAACAAAACATGATGTAAATACAGTGGATCAGATAAGAGACATGTAATGTAGTGCTGTTATGTCAGAATGAGAGAAGAGAGTGTCCAAACCAACCTGATAAAACATGAATCTGTAAAAAAGGACATTTGCTTGTTACTTAGTTTTATGTTGAAAATGATACATTAAACAATACATTAAATGAGGTAAAGTAACATCTGTGATTTTTACTACTTAGAGTGTAATCAGTCTAATATGAGAGGAAAAAGATCTCACCTTTTGACTTTTTGTAGCGATACAGAAACAGCAGCAGGAGAATAATCAGTAAAACTCCACAAACCAGCCCAACAATCAACAGCACAGGAAATGGAGAGCTGTCAGGCTTAGATACAGCTGTAATAAATTAAACAATCTCTGTTAATATTTATTTATAAAACATTTTCCCAAAGTACTTTATAAAAACAGAGTCACATCAAGCTGCAGGAACAACTCCAACAGTAAGAAACAAGGACTCTTATCCAGGGCAAAGAAGATAAATGGAAAAATATATAACAGCTACCTACAATACACTTACAGGAAAACATACACTTACATACAATGTGTATTTACTTTTACATGTTTATGTGTTATCATCAAATACTTGTGTATAAAACAGTTTCTCGCACACAAACTGACCAACTTCTCATTCAGTAATTACTTTTTCTGTCTTTACAATTAATGATGGAGAAACAGTTTTTCATCATACTCACTTTTTACTGACATCCAACTCTCTGGTGACGACAGACTCCACCTTTGTTGTGAATCTGTTCCTTTACATTTATAAAAGCCTTCATCTGACATGGACACTGCAGGGATAGTCAGCTCGTTCCTGGTACCATTTTGGATGAGTTTATCCATTTTTATAGAAATCCACATTAAAAAGAACATTTTCTTTCCTTAAACTTGCAGCCAAGAGTGAATTTTGTATTTATTTAGGTATTTTTGTTTCAGAATCTCTATTTGTACCTCAGACACAGTTTTTCATCATACTCACTTTTTACTGAATCCAACTCTCTGGACAGGGGCTCACCAGGATCACATCACCGTCTGTAAAAAGATCAATGAATAGGAAGTTTTGGTCAAAGATCAGCCGGTGCAGGTTGAACAAGTTGACCTACAATGATGAGAATAAATTAAATACTCTGACATTTGTGTTACAGATTCATGCTGCAGCTGAAGAAATACATTTGACATTTGACTTGTGTAAGTAAAACTTAAATGTGTCTAACTGTAAATACATTTCTATCATTTGTACAGCAGGTATCAAGTGAAAGGTTATAGTACTTGAATAAATTTCAGTTACACAGTTTGATTTAAGTATAGATCAACTCTTAAAACCAGGCCTTTTATTTCAGTTAGGGTGATGATTAGAAATGTGGAGTTTTACAGCAAAAATGTTGACTGTTGACTGACAAATTACTTACAATAAATGTCAATTTACCTATCATATGTTACTATGCTCTTTCTGCAAACAGATGATGGAAAAGGTGATGAAGATTTGGTGAAAATAATTCAAATTACAGCTTACAGCTATAAATTGACTGTTGAATGTTTTTACACATTAAGAGCTCTTATATTTGAAGTCTAAAATGAGTGCTGGATGGCTTTTGTCATCAAGATGTCAGTTAACAATAATATGTAATTAGATTTTCTTGGATAATACCAAGAAACAACACTTTAATGAACTAAAGCTGTTGAGCTTCTTCTTTGGTTTGTTCAAAGAAAACATCAACTTGAACTCATTTTGAAAAGGTTTCTTTTCTTGCAAAGGTTTGAGGGACACTTGTTCTGTTTGCAGAAGTGAAACCTCTCATACTATTAAAAACACACACAATTCATCCTGCTGATAGGAGGACAGGACATGTTAATCACCTAGTAACCCGATTTCCAAAGCTATATAATGGATCATTATAATCATTTAAACACAATAAAATGTGATTAAAACTCACTGTGTCCAGAGATGTTGACTGCATTGCTGAACTGTCCAGTTTCAGACTCACACCAGCACACTCCACCATGACTGAAACTGTCTATGTTGCATTTGGATCCAGTCATTTTACCCCACCTAGAACAGTCTATCAGATCACCACCTTTAGTTAACCTCCTCACTCTCCACTCAGCAGAGTTTCCCTCACAGCTCAGTGACAAAGACTCAGAGGTGAAGTGCTGCACTCTGTCAGCACTCACTGTGAGAGACGCTGCTGGATGAAAATCTGAATGACAAAAACATGAGGGGACAAACAAACCATAAAAAAATTGAAACATCATATTGCAAACAATCCTTTGATTTAATTGTTTTAAATTTTTAAATCTTTTAACTGAACAGACACAAAGGTTCACAGCAGCTGAGGAACAGTGGAGTTAAAGAAGCACAGCAGTGAGAATATACTGTATAATTTACAGAGACAAAGTCCAGCAGTGAGAACAGTGGAGTTAAAGTGCTGTCGGGTTATCACACAGAGATTGTTCCTGACTGACAGGTCCAGTGGATGTTTGTGTGTCGACTGGTGTTAACTGTTCATCAGAGTGACAGCCTGACAGTCCTGAAGAAAGAAACTGTTCTTGGTGTACAGAACTTGTTTTGGTGTTGTGCAGAACTCTCAGAGTGGAGGAGCTGAAACAGGCTGTGTCCAGGGTGTGATTCCTGTCCTCTCAGAGTTTCCTGACTCTGAGGAGCACATATAAGAAACAGGCTGTGTCCAGGGTGTGATTCCTGTCCATTTCCTGACTCTGGACACATATAAGGCATGTTGGCACAGATGATTCTTTCTGCAGTCCTGAATCTCTGTTGTGGTTTGTTCCTGCCGACCTGATTGATGGTCTGATCCAAACCACACAGTGATGGATGTGCAGACTAAAACAGACTGAATATTGGAGGTGTAAGCTGGAGGTGCAAGCTGACTTCTTGAGCTGACACATGAAGGACATCCTCTGCTGAGGCCTCCTCCTTGGCTCGACAAAACTACCTGAGTTTTGCTATAAACCGAGTGATGAATTTGACAAAAAACTGTCCTTGCTTGTGCAGACGGCTTTAGTCAGCATACATGTCTTCACATGTCTTCACAAAAACTGGTGGATGAATCGGACAAAAAACTGCTCATCCCTCCTTTGCCAACAGCTTTTATGTTCACGATAAGTAAAAAGAAAAAGGATAAAGAAGAAAAACTGATCACAGTGTCATTTAAAATGATCCAAGAAAACAAGTCCACAGGGAGGAGCTGTGGAGGTGAGAAGAAGCATTTAGTTCAGTGAAGTTGTAAAATGTAAGTTGTACAGGAGAATTTTCAAGCGAAATCCTTACTTATTTTAACCCTATTAACTGCAAACGTTGTATGAATCTGGACAAAAAACTGCTCATCCCTCCTTTGCCAACAGCTTTTATGTTCACGATAAGTAAAAAGAAAAAGGATAAAGAAGAAAAACACGCAAAAATAAAGAAAACAAGTTGTCACTTTTCTTAAAGGGAGTAAAGAGAACTGTGGAGCAAACCTATTGAGAAGAAGCCAGTGCTTTAAGAAAATGCATTTCTTTATTTTCCAGGACTGTTCAGGAGATTTGCAATCATTAAAAACTAGTCCAGTTTTCTTAAACTTACTAGAAAATTTGTACAAACTGTAAGTTGCATGAAAATTGTTGAAATTGTCAAGATCAAAGTCTGTACTTTTCTTAAACCTACTAGCTGCAGCTTTAAGAAAATGCATTTCTTTATTTTCCAGGACTGTTCAGCTGAGATTTGCTCATTAAAAACTAGTCCAGTCCACTAGCAGAAAAATCAGACACCTGTCTGTTTTAGAGGAAAAAAACTGAACATTTGTCACAGAAGGTCACAGGTCACCACAATAACTACATTTCTTTTATTGTATGAACAAGCATGAAAAAGTAAAACAAACCTGGTGGGAGGAGAAAAGGTCACAGGGTCCAGACCAGACAAACTTAGATTCACTACATTTCTTTTATTGAACAAGCATGAAAAAGTAAAACAAACCTACCTCCAGACCAGACAAACTAGATCTTTCATAGTGTAGTCATAATAAACTGGATCTCCTCTTCCAGCTCTGCACACATATCCTCCTGCTGTGTGGGTCTGTCCATGTGACGACGTGTGGTGGGTCTGTCCATGGATCGATGTTCAGGAATCCTGTTCAGTCCCATTGATGCTGTCAGGTAGCAGCTCATAGCTGTAGTAGCTGCCTGGTAGTTTGGGAACAGCCTTATACCAGAAGAACCTCCATCCTGCAGAGGGATCTTTAACACTGCAGCTCAGAGTGACTGAGTCTCCAGGACTCAGCCATGATGGAGACACAGTGAGGACAGGCTGAGGTTCTGTTGATCTGTTGAAAAGTGATTTTTCAGAATGAAAACATGTTGTGATGTATTGTTGGTGGATTACATGCACTGCTTGTGTCCTATCTTAAAATAATAATAGCATGTAAAATATTTTGTAAATATTCATGTAAAATGAAATTACAGCAAAATTAAAATGGTGACTGATGTGACTTACTGTCAGATATTGTTCAATCTGAAAGCATCACTCCACTCTGAAGACTTTCCATTTTTCATTTTGCCATTACACCAGTAGTCTCCACTGTCTGATGATGAAGCAGATTTAATCATGTATTCATTCTGTATTCTGTACTAGAAATGTTTGTGGAATCGGTATTCTCCATTCATACTCCCACTCAGTGTCTCCTCCATCCTCAATTTCACATGTAAGAGTGATGGTCTCTCCTCTGTATATCTCAGGCCAGTTGGGCTGCAGAGTCCACAACAGCCCTGTTTGTGACTGTTCAAGAAGACACAAATACCAAATAAGGAAATGAGAAAAGGTTAAACAAAAAATGCTTTTCATATGTAATTTTCATCAACTAACCATGTATATAAAATGTTTTTTTTAATAATTCTTGCTTTTTGTGTCATTACCGATGGAGTCACTGTACTCTGTGTAGTAAACTGGGTTTCCTCTCCCTCCTCTGCACCAGTAGAGTCCTCTCTGTGAAACACTGATTGTTTCATCTGAGAGGAAAACAACATCTTGTGTGTTCAGAGGTTCAGAGGTTTTCTCTCCTCTGTACCAGAAGTATTTCCAACCAGATGATGATGGTTTCACAGAGCAGGTCAGAGTCACACTGCCCCCTGCTGGAGAGTCTTTTCTCAGCTCGGCCTTTGGTCTGTGTGCTGTTTAATTTTAAATAAAGACATAAAAATGGTCATTGTTTTGTGTGAATTTGTCCAGTTTGAGATAATTAAAATAATTAACGTAATCTACTCCAGCAGTCTCGGCTGTTGTTAAATTTAATTGTACAAAATTATACAGAAAATACTTAATCTGTTTTAAAAAATATACCTTGTATTATATTAAACAATATTTATCCTTACATTATATTGACCTGTTTCATATTCTATAATATACCTCTATGATATCTATATATCAAAACAGACAGTCTTGTCTGATGTTTGCTGTTTACATAGACATGTTGATTCATGCTGCTATCAGTCACACTGTCACTGTCACTTTGGCTTTTTATCCTTATAATTTAATAATAATATAATTGTCTACATATGCTTATGTATAGTATACAGTTTCCATATGCCTGATATTTATTCTTTTCACAAAAGGGAGAAAATATTTAATGGTTTGTCAGGACAAAATACATCTTTTTAAAATAAGGGGAAATTGCATTTTTTATTATTATGTGAATCCCTTTGATGTGAACAGCTGAAGGAAGCCCATCTTTCTTGTTCTTAATTTAGTGTCATGATTAATCAAATGAGTTTTTACAAATTTAAGAAGATTAAAAAGAATTAAAGATTAAAACTACATTTAAACATTATATGATCACTTTGACAAACAAGGTAATCGTATCAATATCAATCTCATAAATAATTAAATATATTAAAATAAATACATCTGTTATTGAACTTGGTTACATGGTTGTAAAATGATTGATCACTTACCTGATACATTCAGAGGGACTTTATTACTTTTTCTTCTAAATTCTGTAGAGAATCTGTGACGACCCCCACACTGGTATTCACCACTGTCACCTGTAGCTAGAGGTTGTAATGTACGGTTCCTATTTGAGGCTTGTAAGAGAAAACTTCTTGACCGTTCCTCAAAATTTTATAATCCCAGTCAGTATGTTCTCCTTCTCTCATGTCACATATGAAGGTCACAGACTCTCCAGTGAATAAAATGGACGAGTTTGGCTCAATGGTCAGCAGAGAATCTAGAAACCAACACAAGATGCATGGAGTGAAATGATAAAGACATCAACAAAGAGAAAGAGGAGGTGTGAAAGAGTGATATGGTCTATCTTGAGTGAATGTATAAAAAGAAAGAAAAGAAAGAAAAGTGTATAATTACCTTGAGCATGTCCACAGTGGAGGAGTATATTCAGCACTAAAATAAAGTTTGAAACTTCAATCACAAACATCAAACTGACAAATATAAAAGAAGCTTCAGGCATTTAAAAACAACTGGAGTTTTATAGGTGGCAGCTCTGATTTAAACAGAGAAAGTTACTGATGTACTCACAGAAAAACCCCAGCACACAGAGCAAAGTGCGTCCCATCCTCACATCCAGCACCGACACTTCTGAGAAACACCTCGACTTTGTGTCGAAGAAAGCTTCAGACTGCAGCGTATAAAGAGAAACCAGGAACTGTGAGAAAACAGAAGTTATCACCAACCAAGTCTCTTTGCTTCCTTCTCTTTCACACAAACTGTCTTAACTAGCCTCAGTGTGACCGCAGCATGTTTGTTTTTTAGCATATACAGAAGACAAAGTGTTGAATTTAATAACATATTAATAACATACATACCTGTAAGACTTTGTTACATTTATTTGTGCATGTCCATTCTTGGACAAACCCCCGTATTTCCCTCTGTCTGAGCATTTAATAAATTCCTGGTTGATTCTACTTGTACCTGACTCTGTAGACGTTTCTTGTGTCTGCATTTTGAGGTCCAGCCAGTTAGCGCATCCTAACTGGCCACTATCGACCCTGCAGTACAGGATTCCAGCTCGGCTTGTTTCCACCAGGCAGTGACCAGGTCAGCATCACCTCTGTGGAGGGTTCCTCCTTCAATGTGATATGCAGTTCAAGTTAAAACCAGCCTCCTTCACATTGGATGTCTCAAAGATCCACTTCATCCTCAGGTTGCTATGGGGTAAAGCACTGTCATGGGCAGAGACAAGGTTTTCCCAGAGGACGAGGGATGGAGTTTCTTAACGTGAGTTCTTGGATGAGTTTAAACTTGTTTTCGACCGCCCATATTACCAAACCAGTGCTTCTGCTCGCCTAATGAAAATTAATTGATTCGGGAGTTGAAGAAAGTTTCCTGGATGCCCAGGTAGCTCTGGAGAGCCCCTGCCTCTACAATCTATCCTAACCAGAGCATGAGGCCTTGGAGAAATACACTGCTCAAAAAAAATAAAGGGAACACTAAAATAACACATCCTAGATCTGAATGAATGAAATATTCTTATTAAATACTTTGTTCTTTACATAGTTGAATGTGCTGACAACAAAATCACACAAAAATTATCAATGGAAATCAAATTTATTAACCCATGGAGGTCTGGATTTGGAGTCACACTCAAAATTAAAGTGGAAAAACACACTACAGGCTGATCCAACTTTGATGTAATGTCCTTAAAACAAGTCAAAATGAGGCTCAGTAGTGTGTGTGGCCTCCATGTGCCTGTATGACCTCCCTACAATGCCTGGGCATGCTCCTGATGAGGTGGCGGATGGTCTCCTGAGGGATCTCCTCCCAGACCTGGACTAAAGCATCCGCCAACTCCTGGACAGTCTGTGGTGCAACGTGGCGTTGGTGGATGGAGCGAGACATGATGTCCCAGATGTGCTCAATTGGATTCAGGTCTGGGGAACGGGCGGGCCAGTCCATAGCATCAATGCCTTCGTCTTGCAGGAACTGCTGACACACTCCAGCCACATGAGGTCTAGCATTGTCTTGTCTTGCATTAGGAGGAACCCAGGGCCAACCGCACCAGCATATGGTCTCACAAAGGGTCTGAGGATCTCATCTCGGTACCTAATGGCAGTCAGACTACCTCTGGCGAGCAGCACATGGAGGGCTGTGCGGCCCCCCAAAGAAATGCCACCCATTTTGCACACCATTACTGACCCACTGCCAAACCGGTCATGCTGGAGGATGTTGCAGGCAGCAGAACGTTCTCCACGGCGTCTCCAGACTCTGTCACGTCTGTCACATGTGCTCAGTGTGAGCTTTCATCTGTGAAGAGCACAGGGCGCTAGTGGCGAATTTGCCAATCTTAGGTGTTCTCTGGCAAATGCCAAACGTCCTGCACGGTGTTGGGCTGTAAGCACAACCCCCACCTGTGGACGTCGGGCCCTCATACCACCCTCATGGAGTCTGTTTCTGACCGTTTGAGCAGACACATGCACATTTGTGGCCTGCTGGAGGTCATTTTGCAGGGCTCTGGCAGTGCTCCTCCTGTTCCTCCTTGCACAAAGGCGGAGGTAGCGGTCCTGCTGCTGGGTTGTTGCCCTCCTACGGCCTCCTCCACATCTCCTGATGTACTGGCCTGTCTCCTGGTAGCGCCTCCATGCTCTGGACACTACGCTGAAAAGCACCGCCAGCATTCAAAAGTGACCAAAACATCAGCCAGAAAGCATAGGAACTGAGAAGTGGTCTGTGGTCACCACCTGCAGAACCACTCCTTTATTGGGGGTGTCTTGCTAATTGCCTATAATTTCCACCTGTTGTCTATTCCATTTGCACAACAGCATGTGAAATTGATTGTCAATCAGTGTTGCTTCCTAAGTGGACAGTTTGATTTCACACAAGTGTGATTGACTTGGAGTTACATTGTGTTGTTTAAGTGTTCCCTTTATTTTTGTGAGCAGTGTATAAAATAAAGGAGTCTCTGGCAGCAGGTATAATTCGGCCTTTCATGTCCATGTTGGGTTGTGGTTTCTTCTTTGTGGAAATAAAAGACTTATCTCTCTGCCCCTGCATCGACTTCTGTGGACTCACAACATCATGATCAAAAATAAATATCCACTACCTCTCACTGACTCCGCTTTTACCCTTTTTCAGGGTGCCACCATGTTTACCAAGCTGGACTTGCGCAACCACCTGGTGCGCATCCGGATGGGGGTTGAGCCCCTAACTAGTCTCACTTCTCCTTTTCACCAGTTTTTGTGGACCTCTGAGGCTGACCTCACTTTCTCCAAGGTAAAGTCCCTGTTTGCCACAGCACCGGTCCTGACTCAACCAGCACCAGCCCAGCCATTCGTTGTGAAGGTGGATGCCTCAGATGTCAGTGTGGGTGCGGTCTTATCTCAGCGAAAGGGGCCAGTGATGCAGCTACGCCCGTGTGTGTACTTCTCCTGTCGGCTCTCACCAGCGAAGGTCAATTATAACGTGGGGCACAGAGAGCTGCCACGCCGTGTTCTTCAGCATGTTTGACTTCACCCTCACATACAGACCAGGCACCCAACAATTCAGCACAGAGGAGACTTCCCAGATGGTGGAAAACATCCTCCCAGCCTCCAAGGTTGTAGTGGTCCTGACTTGGGACATCAAGGCCATGGTATGGCAGGCACAGCGCCTTCAGCATGACCCTGGAGGTGGTCCCCCAGGCTGTCTATTCATTCCAGACTCTGCCCATTCCCAGGTTCTTCAGTGGATCCAGGCTTTCAAGTTTGCCTGTCACCCTGGGATCAACAGGACCCTGACCCTCTTTCGTCGCCATTTCTGGTGGCCCACTATGGACCAGGACACGTGAGATTTTGTGCATGCCTGTACCACCTCTGCCAAGAGTTCCCACACACCACCGGCCAGCCTGCCTGTTCCTGAGCGGCCATGATCCCGCATAGCACTAGACTTTGTCACTGGATTACCACCCTCAGCCCCTGGTTAATTTCCCAGGTATGGCAGGCGTTCCGTAAAGGGTTGGGGGCAACAGTAAGCCTCTCTTTTGGTTTTCATCCCCAGACCAATGGCCTACTTTACAGAGAACCAACCAGGACCTGGAAATCACGCTGCTGTGTGTGACGGACTGGAACCCCAGCGCCTGGAGCACATTTCTGCCATGGACTGAGTATTCACACAATTCCCTGGCCAAGAGGAGGAGCTCGCAGTACCATCTGTCCAGCACTGCCTCCAGCGATGCTAAACCATATGGCACAAGACCCAAAGTGCCCTGAAATCCACCACTGAGAGGAATAGGCACACAGCCGAAAGACACAGATAACTGCACTGCAATACTCCAAAGGTCAGTCTGTTTGGTTATCCTCACGCAACATCCCCCTCAGAACTGAATCTCAGAAACTGTCCCCCTGGTTCCTAGGCCCATTTACCATTGATAAAATCATTAACCCCACCACAGTCCGGCTCAAATTACTGGCTTCCATGTGCATCCATCCAACTTTTTATGTCTCCCAGCTCAAGCCTGTCTCCTCCCACTACCCACCCGGCTCATCGACAACCATCATGCCTACACTGTGCGTCATCTGTTGGACGTCTGACAATGAGGCAGGGGCCTGCAGTTTCTAGCTGATTGGGAAGGTTACGGTCCCAAGGAACAATCCTGGAGCCACTTACACCCACTCCTGCATAAAAGACCGGTTCAGCTCTCCACACATGGCCAGATCTTCCGTTATCACATGCTGGTAAGTAGTATTGGTCCTGACTCTTTAGCCATTTATTGTGCCTGCATTTTGGGATCCAGCCAGTTAGTGCATCCTAACAATAACACATTTACTGTGATGTGTCATCTTTATATGTGCATGCACAAAACATCCTGTTTGTGCATCTCACACTCTCAAAACGTACACATTCATAGTAGAGTCATATTGTCTGAAGGAAAACACACATGCTTGCCAACTAGGTGTTGGCAAAAAGATGGATATGAGAGAAAGGTGGAGAAAGCTCAACAATATAAACTTTGATACAGTCTTGTTGTTTTCAGTTCTACAGATCAGCTTTTTGGTGACTCTTCCTTCTTCATGATAAAAACTGTAAACCATCTGACCATATAATCACGACTTCACCCACAGGAAATGACTAAGCTTGAGCAATAATGTAACAGAAATACTCTCCAAACAGACGCAAGCATGAAGAAAGGCAGAAGCAGTCCTGTCCCCCTGTTCTATTACTACTAGAGTGACTTCATGGGTTTTGTCATATAGAATAAAATTATCAGTTTTCTTCATTTAGCATTTTCTTGTCAATTTCTACATCTGAAAGAACACGAGAAATTACTAAGAGGGAACAGTGAGGTAATTCATAATTAAAGACACACAGGGACATAATGTATTGTGTGTACAGTTAATATTTATTTTTTTTTCCTTTTTATACAAAGGTAAGGACAAGAAACTTCCTACCACACTGGCTCAATTCAGCCTGGTGACCTTTGTTACATGTCACCCCCCCAGCTTTCTACAACCACCTGATGGTGCCACTTCATTTGTGTGAGACAAAATGAAGAGGGTGGAAGGGGAATTTCTATGTATAGTTAATGACATCATCTGTAACAGCATGACTAGAGAACAGTAAATGAAAAACAAGCCTAAAAACAATTACATTTAATACTATATTGGTGAGATTTAAATAAGTATAATAGAAACAAATAACACACAGTATACGATATATACAGGTGTCAACCGTGATTGCTGTCTCGTTACCACCATGACACCACGGTGATAAAACGGGCATCACTTGATAACTGTAGACGTTATATGGCAGCAGACTGCTTGTGATCTACGCTGATGACACAGGTGTATTTTCTGATCAAATCTGGCCACTCGACAACTTTCTTTAGTGTCACCTTGTGTTCTAGTTTGGTCATAGTGAATGCCTGCATGTGTGTTCATTCAGCCAACATACAAATCAGAGATGATTCCCTGCAGGAGGAGAATCAAACACTGAAATAATCTGTTGGAAAGGAGGTTTCATTGAATGAAAACATATTGTAATATTAAGTCAACTCTGATTTTTTTTTAATACTATCCTCACACATATAAAACATACCTATGTTACACTCGCACACCCTCGTGGATCACATCATTTTTGATCCTTGTTTAACTTAGCCAACTCAATCAACTGAAAACTTAACGTCATGTCACACTTCAAATTAATTGATAAATTGCTAAATACATATTTCCACATTTTAGAAGTAGTAGAAGTAGAAGTAGAAACCTTTATTAGTCCCACCAATGGGGAAATTTATCCCTCCATACCCACTGGTCTGTTGTGTTTACTACATTAATGGAAAATCTCTTATGCAGAAAACATAAAGGATGATCGAGTTATCTTTGACAGTGGGTAGTCCTGCATTTGGCTTCAAACATCAGGTGACTTACCTGATACATTTAGAGTCACTATTACTTTATTACTTCTTGTGTCACATACAAACATATGCAACTAGAAGAAAAAAAGCAAACTAGAAAAAAAGGATTGTTTAAGAAAGGTGCAAGTTAACAATCTCAAGCACATTATAGCCAAAAAATAATGGATGTGAAGTGCTGATTAACTAAAATGATGCATACACAGACAGAACATGAACCAAGAAAGATGACGTGATTAAGAGTGATGCAGTGAGCTTAGACTCATCTGGAATCAATAAATAAAATAAACAAGAAAAAACTGTGAAATTACCTTCAGCGTGTCCACGGTGGAGGAGTGTACTCAGCACTGAAACAAAGATTAATAGATACTTCATCAGACAATATCAAACAGTTAGAAAGAGGAGAAACAAAGGCATTTAAAAACAGCTTAAAATATTGAATGAAATATTGTATTTCAGTCAACATTAACAACACAGTAATCACTCTAAGTCAGTTACCAGCTAAGAGAAAATACACACAATACATAGACATAATAAGACAGTGTATAAATATAGTACCACGTCACCGCTGAAAAAAAATATCACAACTTCCTGTAACAAATTAACACAGAAAATCATAACACATCTTTTCACATTTTCAGAGAAACTGGAAAAACCTCTGGTACTGCGAATGCTACAGAAAGTTTGCAGTAAGAACAAACAGAAAAGTCGGCATTGTACTCACAGTATAACCCCAACACACAGAGTCTGTCCCAGCTTCACATTCAGCTGATTTAAATCTTGAAAGGATGTGAGCAAGACGAACAGAACAGAGGATTATCTATTAATTGTCTTCCCAAGAATCGCCAATCTCTCCTTCCTTCCTTTTCTCAAAAAGGTCACAGTGAGTAAACAGTAATGATGCAATGCTTAATCTGAGCAAGGGTCACATAGTCATCTAAAACAGAAGACAACCATTAGGACTCATTTGTAAACCAGCCATGTAACAAACCTTTTGTATTTAATCATCAATGCCAACCATTTTCAGGACTTTACATGATCTGTGCTGTGAAATATTCCCCTAGACAGAGAAAAAGCATATTACATTTGTGATGTCTGTGTTTCTACTTCATGGCGCTACAGTGTCTTAGAAGCATAAATGCATTGATAGAAAATCAAGCCTCAAAGAAATCATGTATGTTTTCTTCCTCATTATGTTGCTAAGATTTGAATGACGCATGACAACGGTGTACAAACACAAATGACGCTTCCACGTCAGCATGAGTAAGTGAAACACCTCACACAAACTTCCCAGTCTTATCAAATGCTTACTCGCATAAATTAAAAAGTTACTTAAGAAGTTAAAGGAATTCTATGTAGAAATGTATTTACCTATTGGACAGCCTGTTATTGTACAAAGATATGTACAAGATAAACATTTGAATTGTGACAACTTTGTCGAAGGTTATATTTACAAATTGAGAGACTTTATCCATCAATTTTTAATAAAAATGGCATCTCTTTTTTTTCTGCTATGAGCTATGCATCTGTGATAAAGGGAACGGCATTGCCCCTTCTCAAAGCTTAAAATGTCTGCTTTGCTTCCTGGAGTGATATTGCTAAAGCTTTTTTGGAATTATGATGTTTTCTGTTTTCAAAAACTTTGTAGGCTGCTTTTAATAGTATGTCTCACAATTTATTCATTACATGAAATTGTTTTCACATGTACTTCTAATCCATTCTGTGCCCATTTTTACTAAGAATGCATCTTTATTTCTATTTTTGTCTTTTAATCAAACCACCCTTTAAAACTATGCATCATATCTCGTAACTGGGTTAACCATACTTCCTCACTAAGGTAAATGTTTCTGTCTTTTCCTTGCACAGAGCTGCTCTGAGAAATCTCCTCAGTCACTCCTAAGCTAGGACTCCTTGCTGGTGTCCAGTCGCAATCAGCAGCAGTATCCTCAGTTCCTTAACGAGTCCTCCAACTGATCTCTGTGCGTCTTCTTCTGTTTTCCTGATGCAACTTGGCACATGAGATTTAAAGACTTTTTACTGGCCTGTCGGTGGTGTCTGAATTCCTAGTTCTGAAGACTTTGCAAGACGTAGGCTAAGATAACATGGTTTTGCTGAATGTAGAACATTTTAATTGCTATTAAAATGCAAAGGAGGAGGAAGACGTCACATGTTACATGTTATTCAAGAAGAATTAATTCTCAAAATCATGACAATAGAAATCCTTCTGCAATTGTAAGTATTCAGCAATGTGAGATGTAAGAGATGTGTGTTAACAGTATAATCAACTTCCTCATTCCTCACCTGTGTAGCATTATGGTACATTTATGTATGTATGTATGTATGTATGTATGTATGTATGTATTATTATTATTATTATTATTATTATTATTGTTGTTGTTGTTGTTGTTGTTGTTGTTGTTTAGTTATTTATTTACTTATTTTAGCAAATACTCAAATATAGTTAAATGTTTTTATTTATATAACACCCTTGTTTTTGCCATGGTTCGTAACTCATGAAGATATTCATAAGCTATCCTTAAGTGGTGTTAGAAAATGAGGTAAAATATATGTTTTTTTGTGGGACAACAAGGATTATCCCACTGTGTATGTGCCAGTTTTTAGTGTCAATTATCATCTGTGCTATTTGTGACATTTTTTTGTATTTCAATGTGTTTTTCTGTATTTTCAGTGTGTTTTCTGTATTTGGTCTTCTGTATTTGCATCACATTTTTGATTGTGTTTTCAGGAATCTCATATTTTCGTAGTCATAGTGTGTTGAACTCTCAGAGCCAATACAGAAGACCAACATTGCAGCATCCAGAATTACTGACCCTTTCGTAAGCAGCAGTTGCTGAGAAAGTGATCATATCTTTCTCAGGAAGGAAGTTAAAATGATGAAAGATGAAAATGTGCCGCCTAACAAATCAAGTTACGCTTTTCATCTTTCTACAGCATTATATTTCACACTATACTCTGAATTCAATGAATTCCTGCAGTACTGCCTATGCACATCCTTCTCTGTACTTACTGGTGGAATGTCAAACCGTAAATTCACACATTGGAGGTGTAAAAATTCAAACCATATGTTGTAGTACAGTCCAGCAAATTCAGAAATGCAGCCTGAATGCTTCCATAAAGCTCAAGCATGAATTTTATAGTTGCTTTAAAGAATGGAGCCCTTCGTTATTTATGTATAAAATGGACTTCCAGTCTTTGGGTCAACTTTGTGTGAAAGGGAAGTGAGTAGAGATAAACCAAGGAGTTACTGGAAAAAAAAAAAAACAGCTGATCTAATCGATAAGAAACGTCATCTCTTTTCCCCAACAGTTCTGGTTTTCTTCATTTGGATGTGAGTATGAGGCAGACTTTGTTCTGTGTGATGGGATTATTCTGTGAGTACATCATTAATTTTATATGTTATAGTGGCTCAGATTAAGAATAATGTTTGTAGTGATATTTGCTTTATCGACAGTAATAATTTGATACATGTACACTATCAAACTACAGTTGTCAGTGTTTATCTCTTGAATAGTTCAGTCAGTTTTATAATGTCTCTAATTGCCATGTTTAATGTGGTTATTTTCTTTGTTATTTTTGGTAATATCTAATGAACTTTTAGTCTTTTTATTTTAGTTAGTACAATTCTCTATCTGAATGGTGATTTAACAGTTTCCACTCTTTATTGTTTTTCTATTTATTTACTAAATATGAATGTCATCACATTGTGAAAAAAGCTTTATTGTAGCTTCTGTCACTTTTCTCCAAGAAAAATGAAGCAAACATTTAAAAGGCATGCTGTTAAGGATCAAATTTCATATGACTGTTACAAAAAAGACATAAAGGACTTGCCAGTGATCTGTCAAAGAGATGCTTTGATCAGTTTGAAAATGACTTTAGGATTACTGCTCATGCTGCACAATGGATACTGAAGAGAAAGGGGCAGAAAGTTTGCGGGGGCAAAAAGCACTAATCTTAAAGTCCTCAGACACTGCCTATGTACAGGGCCCAGAAATCTATGCTAGGCCCCATCTAGAGACATACACATTCATAGTAGTTACACGTACATTTTATGTGATCCGTCACTGCAGAGTTCGATAGACAGGAAGAGGAAACAGTTGTTCCTCTCAGCGATGGTCGGTGACCTGCAAATCTTTTCATGCAATGCTTTGCTGCTGCTTGGGGTCTCCCTCCACGGTATGTATACCTGTGATTGGTAGAGCTGTGCAGTTTCACTGTTGCAAGAGGTGTTTGTTTGGTTGATGCACTCTGAGATGAGCTTGGAATCGCACAGATTAACTGCGTAGGTTGAGCAGTATTTCTTGGTTGTTTGCATACCATCTTTATCTTGTGTGTTACATAAAAGTTAAGTTTACATTTTATTGTAGAGTACAGTTCTATTGCCTCGCTCTGTCCTATGTAAAGCAATGAAGTGAGGCACAGGTGGATAAACACAGAGGCTGTGTTTATCCACCTGTGCCTCACTTCATTGTAGTTCTTGTAAATAACACTACTGAAAAATTTTTAAATAGCAAAATAGGCTATTATAGACTGGTAAAATAGACATCTAATCACCAGTGGGAACATTTACTACCAGGCTGCAAGAAAACAATAAAGGCCTTTTACAACTTTTCCTCATTAGGCCCTGCCATTTTTCTGTGACTGTGTCAAATTCCTATGTTGGACTCTCAGATTAAATAAAAAGATTGTACTGAGAAGAACAAAGTGGCAAAAATGGGATCAGTTCTTCTGATGGCATTAGTTTTTATCAGCATGATTTTAGTAGGCAACAGCTTGGCTGTGATAAATTATCACAGACATTTGTGATATTTGCTTTCTCAACAATAATGATATGATAACTACACACCCTCTAACTACCCAGTACCTGTGTCTGTGTCTTTAATAATTCAGTTAATTTTATAATATTGCTATTTAGAAATGGAAGCTTAAAGATTAATAATTAAATCATTTATTGGCACTGTGCACAGTTGAAGAAATATGTGAGAAGTTTTTGGCAATTAGTCCCCATCATTATTTTAAGGGTGTAGTGATGCCATGAGTTGTTTAGGAATATCCCCCCGATGGAGTCTAGAGGTGATGATGAAGTGGTAGATGAGATGTTTATGTAATATCTAATATAATGAATCTGACACTGCTTTTTTAGCAAACATAGTATACAACAATATTGCAAACAACATCAAATGATTTATGTTGATATGAAACCTTTCTTCATTTAAATATTATCATTGGTGTTTCTTCTATATGAACAGTGACAAACGGGGCTGTTGTGACCCTTCAGCCCAACTGGCCGAAGATATACAGTGGAGAGATGATCACCCTCACATGTGAGATTAAGAACGGAGGAGACACTGAGTGGGAGTATGAATGGAGGACCACCAGCTCAATAAAACCTCCAAATGAAAAGAGTTTTACAGTCACTGCTCACACATTACACAATGGATACTATAGATGTAGGGAAAGAAACACAACTGAACCAAAGTTTTCAACAATGTGGAGCGATGCCCTCAAATTGACAGTATACAGCAGTAAGTCACATGAAGTTTTACATTCAAGATATTAATGATTAATTAGGGTTATTTTTTATTATACATATGTAATTATAATAAGATAGCACTTATAAATATATTCTTAAAAGCTTTAATTTTGAAACAAATTGCTTTCCAACAGGTAAACCTCAACCTGTCCTCACTGTGTCTCCATTGTGGCTGAGTCGTGGAGACTCAGTCACTCTGAAGTGTAAGGTTGAACATCCCTCTGCAGGATGGAGGTTCTACTGGTATAAGTCTGTTCCCAAACCACAAAAAGGGATCTACATCCGCAGGCAGATAAATGGAACCACCACTGGGACTGTGCAGGACTCCTACATCATCCATGGGCCAGCTTACACGGCGGCATTTAGGTGTAAAGCTGGAAGAGGAAATCCAGAGCACTACACTTTGCATAGTGGACGTAAATTTGTCTGGTCTCGAGGTCAGTTTGTTTTCTTGCTTTACTGATTATTTACTAAATATGCTTATTCAGAATAAATTTACTTTTAGTTCAAACCCACTCCCAAGACAGAATGATGGTGATCAACTATCCGGCATAACTCCAGATTAAGTCAAATGACACAATGTTTTATCCAACAGTCTCTAAAGATGAACCCTGCACTAAACTATTTATTTTTTGCAGTGTTTATGTCCTCAAATAGACTCAACAGCTGTTAATACAGGTTATTTTTCCAACAAATCAGTTTCCTCCCATACCATGACACATATTGACCCACTATGACAAGCACCAAGCCTCTCACATACACAGTAGCTGCTGGCTGTGTTGGCATTTTCTATCCTGATAAATGCCCTAAAAAGTCAGCAAATTTATTCCTCTTCAATGCTAAGAAACTAAGGAATGTTAAGGGCCTAAAATATAACTGGAGAAATCAAAGAACATGACTTTCATTATGATACCCGCTCCTTCCAAGTGAACATAGCTGTGGTAAAGCAGGAAGACGATAGCATACTAGGACATGGAGGTTAAGGAGGGCAGATGGTCAAATAGCTGGGGGAGAGATTTTTAAGAGCAGATGCAAAATCTTCCCCCTGTTACCTGGACACCAGTCAGTAATGCTCCTGCTGGCACTCCACTCATCCGTCATATTGTTCAGCTGGAGGTTTTGTTCCAGCTTCCTCCTGTAGGTGTCACTGCTTTGCTTAATGCACACCTTGAATTCCTTCTAAACCCATTTCACCTCCTTATCCCCATCTCTGAAGGCCCATCACAGTCTGTTGCATCATCATGAAATAATTTAATCACTCTGTGTTTATCAAAAACTCTGATCTCTTTTATACCACAATTTTAAACAAATTTCCTGTGAACTATCATTTTGCAATACTATTTTTTGTTTGGTGTGTAACATGTCTATAAATGTCACTGTAAAAATGTACCTATATGTACCCATATCTAGGACAATGTTTCAACAGGTAAAAGAAGGATTCTGACTCATTATTATGTGTTTTTTTTTTTGTTGTTTTTTTTCAGATTTTAACTCAGCAGCGTCCCTCAAATTGATTCCTAACAAAGCGTTAGCAGTACGTCGTATCTGAGCATGTCGCACTAAGCTGTCAGGGAAACTCCACAGAGTGGAGAGTGATGAGGTTTACTGAAAGGGAACCCATAACACACTGCTCTGGCTGGGGAAAAATGATCGGATCCACATGCGATATCCACAGACTGACATACACTGATGGAGTGTACTGGTGTGAGTCTGGAACAGGAGAGTTTAGCAACGCTGTCAACATCACTGTTCACCGTATGTTTCATGATACATTTCTTTAAGTTTTCATATTTCTTGACACTTCATATGAAAAGCTTCCAAAATGCTGCAGACATGCATATTCATAGTGGTGAATAGTTGTGAAATTCTGTGGGCTATTCATTTTTCAGATGTGCTACAAACAGGGAATTAGCCTCCATTTCCTCTATGTTATCAATAAAACTCTCTCACCATAAATGTATATGTACAATTACTCAGTACATTTGCATTAGGTCATTTCACTTTCTTCTGTTGCAGTCAGAGATGTGCTATATTTCTTTAAAACTGTAAAATCAGTAATTGCTGTATTACAGGTACATACTATTTAATAATACAGTTTCTTTCTACAGCGATCATGCCTGAAGGCCATTCATTTCCTTGGTCACTGTCCATTTGGGTCTTAAGTGGAATTCTATTTATTATTCTCCTGCTCCTCATGTATCACTTCATAAAGTCCAAGGGTGAGTATATGTAAATGTGAAATTAACGAGGCGATCTTATATCATGACACTGAAGATAAGCTGAACATTTTGCAATAAAAAACGATAACAATATATATGTTTTGTTTTTTTCAACAGATTCACGCCGTGAAAGGTTATAAAACACCCTCTTCTCTCACTTTGAACATAACAGCAATACTTGTTTCTTGTTACATTTTCTGCAACTCCCACATGTTTTAGACCTGCCCAGAGCACCAGTCAGGACTACCATGTCAACCGAGATGAAACTGAAGAGCATATATACTCTTCTCTTGAAGGTCAGCCTATCTCAACGCTGTCACCACTGTTTCTAATATTACTGCTGATTTCAAACAATGCCACAGTTATTATAATCTATAAGACTGGACCTTGTTTTTCAAGGCTCTTCATGATGACTCTCCAATTGAACTCCCTCTGTGCTGCAGAAGTAACACTGTTGAACTTAATCAAAGCAATGGTTGAAATGTTGCCCAAAATCTTTGTTTGATATGAAAGTTTTATTTGGTATCTGTAAGTGAAGTGACTAATTTGACTTTATTTGGATTTTCATTGACCTGTAGGGGATATTAGTATCTATGAATCAATGAGGGGTTGTGAAGACGCTGGAAATGGTACAGTATTAATCTCTAATGATATTGAAAACATTAATATTCTTGGATAGATAAGCTAAAGAATTGATAATTACACTAGAGGTAACTGTAGTATGCAGTCCAATTCACTGTTTAGTTTTGCCATCTCAAAATATTAGTTTATTTTGATGTCATTTGTCTATTTTGAAGCATATTGTGATTTATCTGTTCCAGGTCCATGAAGAGCAGTGCATCATCAACAAAACAACTGAAGTGCAGATAACCATGAAAAACTACATTCATGTGTAAGGCAATTTTTGCAGTATTACAACTGTTCTTCAGATTTTGTAGTACTCTCTTAGCACTTTGTGCAGTCCAACAGTAGATTGCTGTGTATGAAAGAATTACATGATGTTGATTTAACCACACACATTTGGATTCACTGATATATGGTCTTCTTCATTTTGTTTTTACTATCACAAAGTGATTACTTCATTATCTGTGATGCTACATGCAAAAAAAAGGACAAAGTAAGAGAAACAATCAAATTTTGGTCTAGCTTGAAGTTTGATGTGATCATACATGAAAATAAAACTTTACCAAAAGTGGGAAAATCTACATCTACATGGACACCAGTCTGCTTGCAATCAGTAATGTTCCTAGTGGCATTCCACACATCCATCATATTGTTCAGCTGGAGGTTTTGTTCTGGATTTTTCAGAAAATTGACAAAAGCTGCAAAATTTGAATTTTTTAGAGCAGAAGACATTGAAGCAAAGATGTAGATGAATTAAGAGATTAAAAATATTATGTAATTGTTTATGCGAGACCAAGTCATTTTTTAGATAATTACAAATGCGTGAACTTAATTATTACAGCGCTACCTTTATGTGAATTTGTATCTTTTTCTGTGCACGAGTAGTGAAAGAGATTTGCAGCCAACTTGCAAATTTTCATCTTTTTTTTTATTTGTCTTCAATCTTTCATTGCACAGTTTTTGTGGAAAATAATAATAAAAATAATGATATGAAGAAGACAAAGAAGAAGAAGGAAATTCTGCTTCTAACTATGCTTTATTGTGGAGGGAAAATTAACTCTTTCCTTTGTATTAAGGTTTTGTCTCTTACACTTTAACATGCAGAAAGAATAACTTAACTTTTAACCAAGCTGTGAGTGTTGTTTCTGCACTGATATAGTTCCTTTCATGCCCGTGAGTTTACATTTTAAGCCACTAGGTGGTGCTCTGCGGTTTTGCTTTCAGTTACTGCATGAATAGTTACTGTATAAGTTCTTGTGGTCAAATGTTTTTGCAGATGCATGATGTTTAACTGGTTTGACTCTGTAATATTATTGTAGATTATTCAATAATAATGTTAAAATCAAAATTATTTTCACTCACTTTATACAAATATATTATCTATTGTTCTCTTAGTTTAAATGAGGCCAGTTTTCTTCAATTTTATGGTCAAAATAAATACCCATGAGTATCATGATTACATATTTATTTTTATGCTAACAAATCTTAAGTAGAAATAAAAGCCTTCACTTTGTGGAAATATTATGGTCAAATAAAAAAATTCAAACTTTTGAATCCATCTGGTTTGTGTTTCAGAGTATTAATAAAGTGTGTTAGGAGCTGGGTGTGTAATTTAACGTGTCTGTTCTTTGACTTGACCAGTATTACAGTCAACATGAGCAAATCAAAATGTTATATTTAAAATATATAATACTGAAGACAGAGTGTGACCACTTCCACAGATGCATGTGCTAACAGAAACCTCGACACACATGCCTCTAGATCAGCAGTGTTTCTTCGCAGTATAGATACAGTTTTTTTTTTTTTAGTTGAATGTGTGTAGTTTAGTTTCTAATTAATAATACAGTCATCAATACAATTAATTGATTGTGATGTGATTGTGATGTCACAGCAGTCTGTAATAATAAAATCTTGGGTGTAGGGAGCTCAGAGAGTGACACGCCCCTGCTACAGACATAAATATTCATTCATTCAGCAGCGTCCGATAGACCAGAAGAGGAAACAGTTGTTCCTCTCAGAGATGAGTGTTGACCTGCGATTCTTTTCATGCAGTGCTCTGCTGCTGCTTGGGGTCTTCCTCCATGGTATGTATACCTGTGGTCAGTAAGACTGTGCAGCTTTACTGTTGTGAGAGGTGTTTGTTTGGCTGATGCACTCTTTTATGAGCTTCCAGTCGCTCATGTTAACTGTGTAGGTCAAGGATTACACCATTTCCTGTTTGTTTGCGTGTTATCTGCACTTCTCTTTTGCTTTGTGTACTTTACATTACATTTTAGCAAGCCAAAGTGACTTGCACACCAAAAAAATGGAGGAATCGTGTAAGAACAGCAGCGACAATAAGCTGGACTGCTTCATAAACACTACATTTAGAAACAAATAAGAGACAGAGAGTTTTTTGTGTGCTTGATTTTAGTTTTATTTTCATGGTCCAAGATTTCAGCCTGAAATGGAGGTAGGTGAGTAGAGTTTTTGCTTTTCTGATGTCAACAGAGAGCTTGTTTCACCATTTTAGAGCCAGGACCACAGACGTGATGTTGTTTAGCGACACCTGGGCCTCTCTTTGCAGTGAGGAAGTAGCAAACTAAATTGGCAGTAGCAGAGAATAGTGGATGTGCAGGGTTGTGTGGTTTTATCATGTGCTGGATGTCGGATGTGCCTGAGCCAATCACAGGATGGTAGGTAAGTATGGGTGTCTTGAACAGCGTTTAACTTACCTTGCCTCACCTAATTTTAGTTTTTGCAATTAGCACTGCTGAAAAATACATTACCTTTAATCAACTCATATTTAGGATGCAACTTAAGAGTATGCTTTGTTTCGCTGCTGCAAGCTGCTGCTGCTGTATTACTTTACAAGACTTTCTTTCTTTCTTTCTTTCTTTCTTTCTTTCTTTCTTTCTTTCTTTTTCTTTCTTTCTTCTGGGAAGGGTTAGGGGTTAGGGTTAGGGTTGTTTTATCAGCATGATTTTTGTAGGCAACAGCTTGGCTGTGATAAATTATCACAGACATTTGTGATATTTGCTTTCTCAACAATAATGATATGATAACTACAAACCATCCAACTACCCAGTACCTGTGTCTATGTCTTTAATAATTCAGTTAATTTTATAATATTACTTTTTAGAAATGGAAGCTTAAAGATTAATAATTAAATCATTTATTGGCATTTTGCACAGTTGAAGAAATATGTGAGAAGTTTTTGGCAATTAGTCCCCATCATTATTTTAAGGGTGTAGTGATGCCATGAGTTGTTTAGGAATATCCCCCCGATGGAGTCTAGAGGTGATGATGAAGTGGTAGATGAGATGTTTATGTAATATCTAATATAATGAATCTGACACTGCTTTTTTAGTAAACATAGTATACAACAATATTGCAAACAACATCAAATGATTTATGTTGATTAAACCTTCCTTCATTTAAATATTATCATTGGTGTTTCCTCTATATGAACAGTGATAAACGGGGCTGTTGTGACCCTTCAGCCCAACTGGCCGAAGATATACAGTGGAGAGATGATCACCCTCACATGTGAGATTAAGAACGGAGGAGACACTGAGTGGGAGTATGAATGGAGGACCACCAGCTCAATAAAACCTCCAAATGAAAAGAGTTTTACAGTCACTGCTCACACATTACACAATGGATACTATAGATGTAGGGAAAGAAACACAACTGAACCAAAGTTTTCAACAATGTGGAGCGATGCCCTCAAATTGACAGTATACAGCAGTAAGTCACATGAAGTTTTACATTCAAGATATTAATGATTAATTAAAGGGTTATTTTTTATTATACATATGTAATTATCATAAGATAGCACTTATAAATATATTCTTAGAAGCTTTAATTTTGAAACAATTTGCTTTCCAACAGGTACACCTCAACCTGTCCTCACTGTGTCTCCATTGTGGCTGAGTCCTGTGGAGACTCAGTCACTCTGAAGTGTAAGGTTGAACATCCCTCTGCAGGATGGAGGTTCTACTGGTATAAGTCTGTTCCCAAACCACAAAAAGGGATCTACATCCGCAGGCAGATAAATGGAACCACCAATGGGACTGTGCAGGACTCCTACATCATCCATGGGCCAGCTTACACGGCGGCATTTAGGTGTAAAGCTGGAAGAGGAAATCCAGAGCACTACACTTTGCATAGTGGACGTAAATTTGTCTGGTCTCGAGGTCAGTTTGTTTGTTTTCTTGCTTTGCTGTTTATTTACTAAATATGCTTATTCAGAATAAATGTACTTTTAGTTCAAACCCACTCCCAAGACAGAATGATGGTGATCAACTATCCGGCATAACTCTAGATTAAGTCAAATGACACAATGTTTTATCCAACAGTCTCTAAAGATGAACCCTGCACTAAACTATTTATTTTTTGCAGTGTTTATGTCCTCAAATAGACTCAACAGCTGTTAATACAGGTTATTTTTCCAACAAATCACTTTCTTCCCATACCATGACACATATTGACCCACTATGACAAGCACCAAGCCTCTCACATACACAGTAGCTGCTGGCTATGTTGGCATTTTCTATCCTGATAAATGCCCTAATAAGTCAACAAATTTATTCCTCTTCAATGCCAAGAAACTAAGGAATGTTAAGGGCCAAAAATATAAACAGGATTAACTGTAAAGTTGCTTCCTGGCAAGTTGCATATAGGGATGTATGTACAATATTAAATCTCAAGGTAGAAAGTTGTTATGATTGTAATCCTTGGAGAGACAGTAGGCCAGAGGGAAAGATAGAATCTAAAGTTGACATGGAGGCTACAGCCACATCAGCATCCCATGCCTCTGCTGGCCATCTCCAGAGATGAGGTAGATGAGTTGTAAAGTTTGTTTGCCCCATGAAAGAAAAGACGCACTGGAGAAATCAAACAACATGACTTTCATTATGATACCCGCTCCTTCCAAGTGAACATAGCTGTGGTGAAGCAGAAGGACGATAGCATACTAGGACATGGAGGTTAAGGGGTGCAGATGGTCGAATAGCTGGGGGAGAGATTTTTAAGAGCAGATTAAAATCTTCCCCCTGTTACCTGGACACCAGTCAGTAATGCTCCTGCTGGCACTCCACGCATCCGTCATATTGTTCAGCTGGAGGTTTTGTTCCAGCTTCCTCCTGTAGGTGTCACTGCTTTGCTTAATGCACACCTTGAATTCCCTCTAAACCCTTTTCGCCTCCTTATCCCCATCTCTGAAGGCCCATCACAGTCTGTTGCATCATAGTCAAAAAAAGCTTCCTACAGTCACTGCTCCCTCATTCCTTCATTGTATTTTCTTAAATAAGCTTGAAGAAGTTTAAATTTTCCCCAAAACACTGGTGTAATGGAAATAATTTAATCACTCTGTGTTTATCAAAAACTCTGATCTCTTTTATAGCACAATTTTAAACACATTTCCTGTGAACTATCATTTTGCAATACTATTTTTTGTTTGGTGTGTAACAAGGGTATAAATGTCACTGTAAAAATGTACCTATATGTACCCATATCTAGGACAATGTTTCAACAGGTAAAAGGATTCTGACTCATTATTATGTGTTTTTTTTTTTTTGTTGTTTTTTTTCAGATTTTAACTCAGCAGCGTCCCTCAAATTGATTCCTAACAAAGCGCAGTACGTCGTATCTGAGCATGTCGCACTAAGCTGTCAGGGAAACTCCACAGAGTGGAGAGTGATGAGGTTTACTGAAAGGGAACCCATAACACACTGCTCTGGCTGGGGAAAAATGATCGGATCCACATGCGATATCCACAGACTGACATACACTGATGGAGTGTACTGGTGTGAGTCTGGAACAGGAGAGTTTAGCAACGCTGTCAACATCACTGTTCACCGTATGTTTCATGATACATTTCTTTAAGTTTTCATATTTCTTGACACTTCATATGAAAAGCTTCCAAAATGCTGCAGACATGCATATTCATAGCCGTGAATAGTTGTGAAATTCTGTGGGCTATTCATTTTTCAGATGTGCTACAAACAGGGAATTAGCCTCCATTACCTCTATGTTATCACTAAAACTCTCTCACCAAAAATGTATATGTACAATTACTCAGTACATTTGCATTAGGTCATTTCACTTTCTTTTGTTGCAGTCAGAGATGTGCTATATTTCTTTAAAACTGTAAAATCAGTAATTGCTGTGTTACAGGTACATACTATTTAATAATACAGTTTCTTTCTACAGCGATCATGCCTGAAGGCCATTCATTTCCCTTGTCACTGTCCATTTGGGTCTTAAGTGGAATTCTATTTATTATTCTCCTGCTCCTCATGTATCACTTCATAAAGTCCAAGGGTGAGTATATGTAAATGTGAAATTACCGAGGAGATCTTATGTCATGACACTGAAGATAAGCTGAACATTTTACAATAAAAAACGATAACAATATATATGTTTTTTTTTTTCAACAGATTCACGCCGTGAAAGGTTATAAAACACCCTCTTCTCTCACTTTGAACATAACAGCAATACTTGTTTCTTGTTACATTTTCTTCAACTCCCACATGTTTTAGACCTGCCCAGAGCACCAGTCAGGACTACCATGTCAACCGAGATGAAACTGAAGAGCATATATACTCTTCTCTTGAAGGTCAGCCTGTCTGAACACTGTCACCACTGTTTCTAATAGTACTGCTGATTTCTAACAATGCCACAGTTATTATAATCTATAAGACTGGACCTTGTTTTTCAAGGCTCTTCATGATGATTCTCCAGTTGAACTCCCTCTGTGCTGCAGAAGTAACACTGTTGAACTTAATCAAAGCAATGGTTGAAATGTTGCCCAAAATCTTTGTTTGATATGAAAGTTTTATTTGGTATCTGTAAGTGAAGTGACTAATTTGACTTTATTTGGATTTTCATTGACCTGTAGGGGATATTAGTATCTATGAATCAATGAGGGGTTGTGAAGACGCTGGAAATGGTACAGTATTAATCTCTAATGATATTGAAAACATTAATATTCTTGGATAGATAAGCTAAAGAATTGATCATTACACTAGAGGTAACTGTAGTATGCAGTCCAATTCACTGTTTAGTTTTGCCACCTCAAAATATTAGTTCATTTTGATGTCATTTGTCTATTTTGAAGCATATTATGATTTATCTGTTCCAGGTCCATGAAGAGCAATGCATCATCAACAAAACATCTGAATCGCAGATAACCATGAAAAACTACATTCATGTGTAAGGCAATTTTTGCAGTATTACAACTGTTCTTCAGATTTTGTAGTACTCTCTTAGCACTTTGTGCAGTCCAACAGTAGATTGCTGTGTATGAAAGAATTACATGATGTTGATTTAACCACACACATTTGGATTCACTGATATATGGTCTTCTTAATTTTGTTTTTACTATCACAAAGTGATTGCTTCATTATCTGTGATGCTACATGCAAAAAAAAGGACAAAGTAAGAGAAACAATCAAATTTTGGTCTAGCTTGAAGTTTGAAGTGATCATACATGAAAATAAAACTTTACCAAAAGTGGGAAAATCTACATCTACATGGACACCAGTCTGCTTGCAATCAGTAATGTTCCTAGTGGCGTTCCACACATCCATCATATTGTTTAGCTGGAGGTTTTGTTCTGGATTTTGAGAAAATTGACAAAAGCTGCAAAATTTGAATTTTTTAGAGTAGAAGACATTGAAGCAAAGATGTAGATGAATTAAGAGATTAAAAATATTATGTAATTGTTTATGCGAGACCAAGTCATTTTTTAGATAATTACAAATACGTGAACTTAATTATTACAGCGCTACCTTTATGTGAATTTGTATCTTTTTCTGTGCACGAGTAGTGAAAGAGATTTGCAGCCAACTTGCAAATTTTCATCTTTTTTTTTTATTTGTCTTCAATCTTTTCATTGCACAGTTTTTGTGGAAAATAATAATAAAAATAATGATATGAAGAAGACAAAGAAGAAGAAGGAAATTCTGCTTTCTAACTATGCTTTATTGTGGAGGGAAAATTAACTCTTTCCTTTGTATTAGGTTTTGTCTCTTACACTTTAACATGCAGAAAGAATAACTTAACTTTTAACCAAGCTGTGGGTGTTGTTTCTGCACTGATATAGTTCCTTCATGCCCGTGAGTTTACATTTTAAGCCACTAGGTGGTGCTCTGCGGTTTTGCTTTCAGTTACTGCATGAATAGTTACTGTATAAGTTCTTGTGGTCAAATGTTTTTGCAGATGCATGATGTTTAATTGGTTTGACTCTGTAATATTATTGTAGATTATTCAATAATAATGTTAAAATCAAAATTATTTTCACTCACTTTATACAAATGTATTATCTATTGTTCTCGTTACTTTAAATAAGGCCAGTTTTCTTCAATTTTATGGTCAAAGTAAATACCCATGAGTATCATGATTACATATTTATTTTTATGCTAACAAATCTTAAGTAGTAATAAAAGCTCTCACTTTGTGCAAATATTATGGTCAAATAAAAAAATTCAAACTTTTGAATCCATCTGGTTTGTGTTTCAGAGTATTAATAAAGTGTGTTAGGAGCTGGGTGTGTAATTTAACGTGTCTGTTCTTTGACTTGACCAGTATTACAGTCAACATGAGCGAATCAAAATGTTATATTTAAAATATATAATACTGAAGACAGAGTGTGACCACTTCCGCAGATGCATGTGCTAACAGAAACCTCGACACACATGCCTCTAGATCAGCAGTGTTTCTTCGCAGTATAGATACAGTTTTTTTTTTTTAGTTGAATGTGTGTAGTTTAGTATCTAATTAATAATACAGTCATCAATACAATTAATTGATTGTGATGTGATTGTGATGTCACAGCAGTCTGTAATAATAAAATCTTGGGTGTAGGGAGCTCAGAGAATGACACGCCCCTGCTACAGACATAAATATTGATTCATTCAGCAGCGTCCGATAGACCAGAAGAGGAAACAGTTCCTCTCAGAGATGGGTGTTGACCTGCGATTCTTTTCATGCAGTGCTCTGCTGCTGCTTGGGGTCTTCCTCCATGGTATGTATACCTGTGGTCAGTAAGACTGTGCAGCTTTACTGTTGTGAGAGGTG
>CM041532.1:11368601-11478601 GCA_023238725.1 Scortum barcoo
TGCCTCTTGTAGACAATGCTCAACCTCTGCTGCTCATCAGATCAGACATGCCTCATCTCCTGACACCCATAGAGCCGGTGCAAAGGACAGGCCCACTAGGGGGGCCCATCGCAGTCCACACCAAGCTTGGCTGGTCACTTCAAGGTCCCACCAATATTGACCAAGTTCCCGCATCCGAACAGCAGTGCCTATTCACAGTAACAGACTCACCAACCTGCGAGCTCTTCAAGAATGTTGAACGCTTATGGCAGATTGATACACTGCCCTATACAAGCCAGAAGCAGGTGACCCGATCGAAGCAAGATCAGCAAGCTTTAGCTCTACTCCAGTCATCCACGGTCAGAGTCACTGTTGATGGGATACAAAGATATGCTACACCGTTGCTTCGCCGAGCCAACTCTGCCACCCTCCAGGCTCCTATGGAAACGGTGTTGTCAAGTCTTCGTAGCACTGAGAGGAGACTCGCCAAAGACCCACAACGCGCTGAGGTATATTGCCAAGAGATCAAGAAGTTGGAGAGGATGGGCTACGTAGCAGTGGTGCCACCTGAGGTAGCTACATCAACCCCAGAATCCTGGTTTATACCTCACCATATGGTGCAGCACAACAACAAGGACAGGATTGTATTCAACTGCTCCTTCCAGTACAAAGGGAAGTTCCTCAATGACCTTCTCCTCCCTGGACCTGCCCTAGGTCCATCACTGCTGGGAGTCCTCATTCAGGTTTCGGCAGTACCCAGTAGCAGTGAGTGGTGACATCAAAGCTATGTTCCACCAGGTATGCCTTCTACCAGCTGACAAACCAGTTCTGCGCTTCATCTGGCAGGGATATGAAGAGGACTGAGGAGCCTAAGATCTATGAATGGCAAGTTCTGCCAATTTGGCACTACGTGCAGCCCCTGCTGTGCCATCTACGCCCTGCAACAGCATGTCCAGAATGCAAGTGAGTCCAACAGTGGTCTCATTGATATTGTTGAGCAGTCATTCTATGTAGATAACTGTCTCCACAGTACCCACTCAAAAGAGGAAGCTAAGGATGTCGTTGATCGCCTGCGCCAGCTACTCCACACCGGAGGCTTTGAAATACGCCAGTGGGCCAGTAATGTTCCTGCTGTCATCGAAGATCTTCCATCCAACGTCAGATCTGAGAGCAGTGAGCTATGGCTTTCCCAACACAGTGCAGACCTGCAGGAGCCAACTCTTGGGCTACGTTGGGATTGCCTTCATGACTCCTTGAAGTACAAACATAGACCAGTGGAGAGAACTGAACCCACGTCTACAGGGTACTTGCCTGCCAGTATGATCCGCTAGGTTATATCGTACCATTCACCACAAGAGCCAAGATTCTGGTTCAGGATCTTTGGAAGGAACAACTTGGCTGGGATGACCCGATCCAGCCGCAGAGCCTCCGTGACAGATGGCTCAGCTGGGAACGAGAGATTCCTGATCTCATCCAAATAGAAATTCCCAGATGTTACGTACCAGTGTCTACAGACTCTTTGACATCCATCAGAGATCTTCACATCTTCTGCGACGCTTCTGAGAGAGCATATGGATCTGTTGCCTATCTACGGACAGAAGATGCCCAGAACCAAGTGCATGTTTCCTGTGTCCTGGCTTGATCCCGTGTGGCCCCAAAGAAGCAACTGTCCATGCCGTGGTTAGAGTTGAGTGCTGCACTCACCGGTGCACAACTAGCCAGCGCCCTTCAATCTGAACTTACCTTACCCATCAGGAAGATCATTCTCTGGTCAGATTCCACTACAGTTCTCCACTGGATCAGGTCAGAATCTTGCCACTATAAGGTCTTTGTGGGCACACGTGTGGCCGAGATACAGAGTCTCACAGATGTGAGCAACTGGAGGTATGTGGATACTATGAACAATCCTGCTGATGATATCACACGGGGAAAGACCCTGAAGGAGCTGTCCCAACCACACCGCTGGCACCAAGGTCCTGCCTTCCTACGTCACACAGAGGATCATTGGCCAACCAACCCATCATCCTGTCCAGAGGCAGATGATTGCGAGTTGAAGAAATCCTCCTTCTGTGGACATGTGACTGTTGACTCCTGTCCTCAACTGCCAGAGGTCAGCAGGTTCTCCACATGGAAGGACCTTATGCAGGAAACAGTGCGAATCCCTACATGGGGCGGGTGATCCAAACTCCGAATCACCCCATGAAGCAGCTGATTACATCAAAGCTGAGAATCTCCTCCTAAAACAGGCGCAGTTGGAGTCATTCCCAGAAGAGGTCAAGGCACTCATCTCTGACCGACCTTTGCCAACCTCCAGTAGCTTGGGCTCCCTATCTCCTGAGTATAATAAGGATACAGGGCTCATCAGAGTTGGGGGGAGGTTACGAAGAGCAGAGCAGCTAGAACTAGACACCATCCATCCGGTTGTGCTAGATCCAAAGCATCCCTTGACCAACCTAATCATCCAGGATTTCGATGAGAACCTCCTGCATCCTGGTCCTGAAAGAGTGCTGGCTGAGCTACGTCGCCGGTTTTGGATACTACGGGGGAGGGAAGCAGTCAAGAGGCAGCAGAGTCGCTGCATGCAGTGCCGGGTGTGGCGTGCCAATCCTTCTGTCCCAAAGATGGCTGATTTACCACCTGCGCGTCTGCGCCTATATAAGTCACCCTTTTATTCAACCGGAGTTGATTGTTTTGGGCCCTTCACGGTGAAGGTTGGACGCCGAACAGAGAAGCGTTGGGGCATTGTCTTCAAGTGCCTGACAGCCAGATGTGTGCATCTAGATCTAGAGAGTCTTGACACCGATGCCTTTCTGATGTCTCTGCGACGTTTCATCGCCAGAAGAGGCAAACCCTTCGAGCTCCTGTCCAACAACGGCACAAATTTTGTCGGTGGAGCTCGAGAGCTACGCGAAGCCTTTGAGACCATGACTCCTCACTTAAAGGAACAGCTGGCAAAACAAAAGATCGAGTTCTGTTTCAATCCCCCCAGCGCTCCCCACTTCGGTGGAGCATGGGAAAGAGAAGTAAGGTCCGTGAAGACTGCTCTTAAGGTAGTACTTAAGGAGCAGACCGTACCTGAAACTGTGGTGGTAGAGGGGATCCTGAATGCTAAGCCCATTGGCTACGTCTCATCAGACCTAGCTGATCCAGATCCTATCACACCTAGAATTCTGCTGATGGGACGCTATGATGCATCACTTCCTCAGGCTGTTTATGACCCTAGTGACACCCTTAGGAATCGCAGATGGCCGCTGTGTTCGAAAGCCCACACTGTTCATGCATTGTTTACTGTTCGTTGAATTAATGTTTCATGTTTCATGCCTTGTTATTCTGTTTTCCATGAAAGTTTCAGATGTCCAACGTCATTGAATGCACCGTTCACTGTGTGCATGCGGCAACGTAATAAGTTAATTTTCTCCCGATGCAGTGGTAGAGAGCGTGTTTCTTCTGACGCAGTTACACAGAGATAATTTCCTTTGCCCCTTTTTCCATTCAACTGGACTCCCTTGGTTTATTGCTGTGTGTAGATGCCAGAAGGTGAGAGGGACAATTATACTGCCGAAGTTGGTAGCTTACAGGTGTATTTGCTTAACTGTATATAAGCTAATGTTATGTTACGCTAGCGTGTTGTCGAAGCTAATAAGCTAATTCATGTAGTTGTATGCCTTATGTGAGGTGATTTGTTCCGTTATATGATAAGTATTGAATATTGAATGAGTACCGTTTTCTTTGTAATGTTACTCATCTGATTGTATTTGTGTATTCGATGTGTGGTGCTCTTGCTGTACTGATAGATATTTTATTGTATTATTATTACAGACCACAGCAGAATAAATCAACCCTAAACTGGATATCTGTATCCGTGTTCTTTAACTTGAACACCAACATCCTGCACCTTGCCACTCTAAACCAGTTAAATTTCTGGAGACCAAGAACCCTTCTTTTTAAAATGCAACAGATTAAAAATGCAAGAAATTAAATTACAAATGTACATAATCATATTTTAGACCATGTACAGAAAATGTGCAAATATGTGAAAAAATAACGAGTGCAGTATTGGATTTAACACAGTCTTTCACTCTGTACCAAGTCAGATCAGCCAAGATCACATCAACAAATCTACCATGTTGATAGAAAATGTGAGTCTGCCTCTGAGAGTCACAAACTGTAAAGTTAGATGTACTCACAGAATAACCCCAGCACACAGAGCAAAGTGTGCCCCATCTTCACATTCACCACCGACACCGTCGCTCTGTTGCTCTGCTTCTGAGAAATGTCTCCTCTTCTAATTATAAATTGTGCAGCAGAAAGAGAGAAGTTACATTTCATATAACATATGAGAGCAGCATTTTTCTTCAACTCCTTCTCAGTGTAGCCTCTCTGTTCTTCCTTCTCTTTTATAAAAAGCTCAGACAACTACAGCGGCTTTGACCACAGCAGACTTTGACGTGTTTACACTTCCTGCCCACTGCACGATGGTATTGTCTCTATTGTGCAAAGGTTTGGGCCTGGTCACTAAAAACATTTTAACTTAAAAAATTATATTAAAATTAGTAATTATTGCACATCCATAACATATAAAACCAGTATATTTAATTACATCACATCATATACAAACTTACATTTCATTGTGTATATCAGTACATGTGTCAGAGTTTCAAAGTCTATCTGAGCCCTGAATTACAAATGTGTTCCCATCTTATATTCAACAGTGCAATAACAATTGTGATGATGATATAATAACTTACAACACATACACAGAGCACTTTTGGTAATGAAAGAACTAAGTAGACACAGTGTAATCTAGTAAAGTCTAACCATCAGCATTATTAGGTAAATACTTGAAAAAGATGCATTTTCTTCCAAAATCAGTAAAGTACTCATCTGCCATTTGCAGTGTTAAAAGCACATTAAAACACAGGCGTCATCTGTAGTTGTTCTTGTCTTGTGGTAGAATTCTAGTTTCAGTTTGGTTGCAACCACAAATACAGGAAAAGGCTATTTGACTGCATTCAACTCAGGTAAAACATAAAATGAGTCACAAACAGAGGTAATCAAATGAGAGGACAACATGATGTGCTTTTCTTTGCCTTACTTGTTACTTTAGCACATGGAGATCAAAAGTTTTTCCTCATTTCCCAGCTAGTCTGTTTTCCATTAGTAATGACTAAAACTTAGTGTGTCTCCTTTTAGAGAATTAAACAATGTATAAGTAACTATGTAAAAGTAGCAAAAAACTAGTATATTCTATGTAAAATAACTAAATCTCTCATTTAAATATAATAATCCCCCCATGATGTGGAAGGCACTTGGTATAGTCTGACCGGTCACTTCCTGTTTTTACAGCTCTGTTTTAACAGACACATCTTTTGCTCAGACCTGACAAGATGTCTCTGCAGCAGTGGGAACCAGCAGAACCCTCAGCACTGGTAACTTAGAACAACTTAACCAGAAATTAATTAAAAACAAGCTAAAGTTACCGAAATAAGTGAATGAATAAAAACTAATGTGCTGCTAGAAAATAAAAACAAAATGAAAAATGAAACGACACTAAATGAAACAAAAGTTATCTTCATATGTGCAGTGTGAATATGTTGTATGCATGAGGTCAGAAGGTCAACAAACTAAATGAGGTGAAAATAAACTATTAGCATAAAGTGTAAACTATAGAAAACTCTGGTGTGGCACAATACACACCTTTATAACTACACTAATAGACAATAAACATTAGATCATGATGACGACATTACACCCCTTGGTTTTGTGCCTTTAACACCTCTCTCTCTCTCTTCCTCTCTCTCTCACACTTGCAAACCTTTGCAGCATCCAGCTTCTCATGACTTCTGGGCTGTTGGTTATTTTTACTTCCTGAATGCTTTCAGGCCAAAATTGTGAAAGCAGGGGCCTGTCTCATCCACTGCATGGGAACCAGAATAAACACAGCAATGTCTTCAGAAAGACAATATTTACATCAAAACTATATTCAAATCTTTCAATACAAGGTTCAACCAATAAAAACAAAATAACAAGACAAAGCTGTGTGTTCTCAAAAACAGCATAATAACAGCAGAACTTACTGCCAAATGTCAAATGACAAATGGCTCCTGTCATCATTTTCTCTTTCCTCTGGCCTCTCCTCTCCTGTTTTCCCTCACCTCCACACTTTCCTCTCCTCATCTGTCCCTCCCTGAGTTCTCCTGTCTTCTTCGATCCACATGTCTGATCCCTGTCCCCTCTTTGTCTATCAATTTTTCAGGGTTAGGTTAGTTACTGTTCTTTTAACAAGGTAGGTGAGCAGACCCACAGCCTTACTGCACCTACTGTAAGAGTTAGTAACTGCCATGGCAAAGATTTAACATGCAGCCCATTCCTGCAAAACATTAGCAGAAACACTTCAGGCTGCAACATAACAAAATGTGAAAAAAGTGAAGGGGGCAAAGTACTTTCTGAATGCACTTCATGTACAACTATCTAAGCTGGAGCTGTTTTTAAAAGAAATTACCAAGTGAATGACCAAATCTCATTTTTAAAATCTTAAACACCATGAGAAACATAATACTTAAAGACACAGAATGATTTCAAAATTCCTGCTGTGCTCTGTGCAAGTTTGGCTGTCGAGACAAAAAGGTCAAAAGAAATACAGATAGTTCACTGCAAGGAAAAAAGATTATTAATAAAAATATATATGAAAAATATCAAAAACAAAATACATACAGTATAATTTTCAAATACACAAAGTATGATGTATACTGTACATGTTATTACATTGATTAAAGTCATTGTTAATGTTCATTCTGGATCATTCTTACTCTAACACTGTAAAACATGCTGACTTTAAAGCTGCATCTTGGTAATAAAGCTCAAATATACATGTATCAAACTGTTGGAAAAAATCTGTTCACAGTTCTTCACAAAACCTACAAAAACTAATAAAGAATGATGCAGTGAATAAATACAGAATAGGCAGTCTTGTGCTTTGTGCTAAAACGCAGAGTAATTCAATCCACATGATGTCCATTTTTAATATAATCTAATATAATCAGAGAAAAAAGATACATAGTTGTGAGATAAATAAATATTAGAAACAAATGAAACAAAACGTATAGTGAACAATCACATACTGTATATAAAACAGATAAACTTAAACTCTGTAATGATGTGACACATTTCAGTCCAAACTTTGAGCTGTACTTGCAGTTCATATCTTCACATTCGAGTAAACAGACCTCTCCTCTGGTTCACGTTGCCTCCCTGTTAAGAAGAATGAATTCATAAAGGAAGAAAAATCAAAACAGCTCTAATCTCATTTCTATTTACATATTTGCAGTACTCATTCTTTCCAGTGTATTTAAGTTCAATCAAAGAATATGAGACATCCTGGGAATCATCTGGATCTGAAATATACATGTCCTTTAGACAGAGGACTCTCTTCTTAAATCATACAGTTGTTTCATTCAAAAATACCACTGCAAAATCTTTATTTTGCAATAAGTGAGAAAATCCTTTTATTTCTATTTCATCTAGTCTGACTTATTTTCAGTTTAGATTGAATTATTTACTGCTGATTAAGCAGGACTATTTCACTTCATTCACGTAAATGTAACTTGCTGGATCACACTTAATAAGTGTCTCTTATTTAAGTTAAAATCTCCTTGGGCATCCATTCAATATACATATTAAGACTAAGAGTTGTAATGCTAATGGACCTGTGTGTGTACAGCAGTGCTGGAACAGTGTATGAACCACTGTTTGACACCACCATAGCTAAAGTCACTACACCAGCAGTCGATTGGCTTGGTAAATTTCCAAACTTGAGGATTGTTGAAAGCCTGGTAGAGAAAGGCTCAATACAGGTTTTGACTTAGTGAAGTTTTGTTTTCTAGGAAAGGGAATGTCTTATTTTAATTCATTTTAATTCATTGATTGTGTTCTAAGTTTTCTGGTAGGTGGAAATCCATCAAGTGCACCTGAAGTTTGCCAACTTCAAGCAAAAGTCATATCTTGAATGTTTTCTGATTTGTTTTCTCTGCAATTTATTTTAATGAAAAAAAAATACTATACCATTTTCATAGTTTTCAGGGCCTTTGACTGATTCATAGAGATGAGCATCACCTACAGTGAAAATCAAGGAAAGGTTAGATGAAACATTTTAGTTACATGATAGTAACTGTGGCATGGTGACCTGAATTTCACTCCCTTCACTGAGTACTGAGTAACCTTTCTTTAACGTTCCTGCTTACAAAACCTTTGGGTAAGGGAACAGTGTTGCAGGGCTCATGGGGATGATCATCTTCTTAAGGTGCAGTTTGATCGAATGAGCCTTGCACCACTGGCACCGTCATCACCTCCAAATTTTTGGGTCCAGCTCTGTGACTCATTACGGACTTCTCATTGGACATAAGAAACCAAGAGCAAAGGAACTAATTATGTAATGCAAAATAAAACAGACACATTGAATATTGGTCTGCCTATTTAACACAACAAGAAGAGTAGGAAGGTTTGCTTCAAGAAACTGATTTTGATGCAGTAACATGTATGAATTTGATGTTGTGCATGATTACTTTTAATGAGCCTGTGTTAGGACACAGGTCACACTGTCTATCTGGTTTATTCAATGACTGATATCATGTGTGAACTGAATTGGCACAGATGTATGTTACCCTCCAGTAGATAAAAAGGCCAAGATTTCAAGTATTTGAGAATTGCATGTAGATTAACCAAATATAAATCCATTAAATTCCTTTTAATCTTACTCAAGAGAAGTATCAGACAGGAGAGATTTAGTGGTGGGAGGTGTGAAGTTTTCATGCATCTGGCATTGAACACTACCTACATAAAAAAGACTATGAGACAGAAACCCCCCAAAGATCTCTCCCTTCCCTGTTGCTGCTTCTTCTCCTTCATCTACTCTACCACCTTCCTGCTACACAAGTCCAGCTCTGAGTTGCCCCAATTGGCCATACACACACATACAGACATCCAAAACTGCTTTTTTTTGTTTTCATTTAAATCTAACAGTGCATGTTTGTAGTATATGTTAATATACTTTACCTTTTCTAGTGTCTTCAGAGCCTTTTATGGATTCATAGACACAGGTATCACCTACATAACAGGGAAATTCAAGCCGAGGTCAAAAGAATAATTTCAGTTGCATGATGCTAATTATGGGACTGGTATGAATGATTTAGTGGAATATAGCAGTGAGGTTGCATAGAGGTTGCCTTTCTGAGCATAGAGGAGATAAGGTAAAGATGATCAATTATTGCTTTTTCCTTCACCAGTATCAACATGTTGTTGTGATATTGTTGCACCAAGCACAGAAACACAAACCTTTAAAAGTGAGCTCTTGCTTTAGGGCTAGGCAGTATATCAACTTTTCAAGCTATATCCACATAATTTCGAACTAGATATAGGATGAGACAGCTCCATTTCTTATCAATATAATTTGATGTAGTGTTATATTACAATACCTGTTTCCTTCCATAAAGTCATGCACATGTTGGCAGGAGTTGGCATTTTGAAGAAATCAACTCACTTTAAATATCACTACTACACATATGGTTCAGATTTAAACAGAACAGATGAGCTGCAGAACCATGCCATCTGTAGGGAATGATATAAACAGGTTATATCCAAATATCTCTTCCACCACAAACTGCAAAAGTGAAAAACAGAAATTTTATTTAAAAAAGAAAAAAAAATTGTTGTTTGTTGTTTATTTTCATAATATTGTGCAGGTGTGTATTTTCAAACAGTGAAATTGTTGTTGTCAAGATGATATTAGTCTTGTGCAAAGGTTTGGGCCTGGTCACTGAATTTTTTTAACATGAAACAGTAAGTAATTATTGCATATCCATGACACATAAAACCAAGATATTTAATTACATCATATACTAACCTACATTTCATTGTGTTAAATTGTACATGTTATGCAGACTGCTGTGGCTGTGGAGAGCAGTTATAAAATGAGCAATCTTACTAGGATTTTTGGTATGAAAGGAAGTTTAGATGTTGGACCAAAGCTGTTGAGATCAAAGACATCACCACTTTTATGTAAGGGAACTATTGAGGTCCTTTCCTCGAAGCTGGAAATATGCCTGTTAAAAAGGTTAAATTTAAAGTATGAACTAAATGTGGATAGAATAAAAGTAGGAAGACGACATGGGTCGAGATTGTATTTTTGCAATACTTTAAACCTAAGCAGAGCTTTGTAAACGTCTGCAAATAAGGTCAAAATATTATGTGATTTTTTTTTCCCAAGGCCTCCACACATGTAAGGTCACATGGTACAGACTCTCTCTCTCCCTCATTCAACATCATTAAAATGTATCATTTGAGTTTGTATTTCAGTTAAAGCCTATGTCTGCCTGTGCATTAATATATGAGCTGCAACCTTGTAAGATAAAGATATCTATGAGATGCTTCCTGTTCCCATAGTAACTTTAGATTCAAATGCATAAAGGGGAAATCAAATCAAATAAACAAAACACTGAAATAAATCATTAAATGTTTTTTTCCATTGCGTCACAAAGGTTACTTTGCTACTAGAGCCTAAAAGGAACCAAGCCAAGCCAATACACAGGTCTGAAATGATTATCTAGTTCTTCTTCACACTTAAAGATGTGTTGCTGAGATACCAAGAATTTGACCGTTTCATCACCACATTCACACCACAGCTGATGTGTCTATACGCAGAAAAGATGAGAGGTCACATGCTCTGTAGGATGTACAAGTAATTTTTTTTTCTGTGGTAGAAACTGAGACAAGTGCAATGCATAGAGATAAATAGATAATACTGCACGTGAGAAATGGTGTCCAGCCAGTCAGTGTCTGCACTCACTACACATAAAATAGAAAAGCCTGGATACTTTCTTTACATATATGCATATTTGATGTGTAAGATGGACTTAATGTCATTGATGAACATAACTTTCTACAGTGTTTTCATTTAGTAAGTAAGGTCGTTATAAAAAGAATAGGCCGAGCCAGAAGATTGCACTTGTGAAAATATGAGAAAAGTTTCCACTCTGATTTGCTTGGAACTAGTGCTCTTCAGAACAGTAGGTCCAAGTAAAAATGATGATGAATAACTGACACCCCACAGTACAAAGACCAACCAGTTCCACTCATTAGTGCAGTGTTAATGACATGAACCAGAAACACTTAAGGACACACAAGGAACTGAATCCCCAGGATTTTGAGCAAAGCAGGAGGTGAAATACTCAAATATGAAGAATCTGAAATTTAGTTCAAAAAGTTATTAGTTAGGGTGTATTACAGCTTTTTGAGAATGTGGCTCATGAGCTAACTTGACATGGCATCCTGGAAACCACAGCTGCTGTAGTTTGGCTCCCTCTTGTGGTGAATAATGAAAAAAGGCTTCTATTTTAACTGCAGAGTGACTAAAGTACACTGGAAGCACACTAAGTTACACTAAGTGATTTTTAAAATATGATGAGTAAAAAATCCTTTAATTGCATCATATAGTGACCTGCATTTCATTGTTTATTTGTACATTATGCAGTATATGCCCACTGTGCTAGCCTCCACTGTTCCTGTATTGTGATGAGTTGTGTGTTCTGTGTACAGTATGTGTACATTTTGTGTACACACTATCTAGGCTAATACAGGTATATACTATTTTATATTATATAGTATTTCCATTCTGTGCACCACAAGTTCAGAAAAAAAATCATCTCAAAGAAGCACAACAACCCTTAGGTGCAGTGTTATGGTGTGCATTTCTTCCAAAGAGAAATGGCTGAAAAGATAAGTTATTTACTTACTATTTTAAAAGGACATTAAAACACAGGTATCATGATCAGTGCCGAATTCAGTGCACTGAATTCAGAACTCAATTTGTTACAGTCCACAGTGATTGAGATGCTGCCGCAACAGAAAATATTTTTTTATCTGAAAATATCCTCATGTCATCATCTCGCATTACAAAAACACGCTTCAGTATTATACTGAAAAGCATCTCTTAACTTCAGCATAGAATTTGTAGTTGTTCTAACCTCGTGGGTGAATTCTGGTTTCAGGTTTGGTTGCAACCCCAGACACAGGAAGACAGCTTTACAGAGATAAGCAAGAAAGAGAACAGTATTGTATTTTCTATCATCTTTCTCTTACAAGGTTTTTCCTGGGATTTTAGAGGGTATTTAAATTTGTTTTTTACACATAATTTTGGACCGTTAATTACTGTAGATAACACCTGAGAGCCTTAAACCACATCTGGTGTCCATCCATGAAGAAAACATGAATAACTTGTTTTTCTTGGGGTGTTAGGGTTAGTTTCTCATAAAACAAATGCACATGACTAATTACGATGTACAACAGCATTATATAGGGTACTGCAGCAGCAATATTACAATGGTAGTGAGGGCTAAGTCCCCTAAGAAGAACAAGCAAGTGTGATTTTAGATTTTTTTTTCACGGATACTTTATTTCCCATTCAGTGAGATTTACACAGTTTTACCAGTGCTTACAGTGATGTGTTTAAGTCAATATCTGGCTGGCCAGTTGAAAAAAGCAAAATTCACTGTGGTGAATTATGCTAGCTAACTAGCTTTACAGTTAACAGTCACAATCGTTAAAATGATAGCAAAATATGCCCCTTGTTATCTTAGACGCTGTACATTAGCTAGAAAACAATGAGAGAAGGAAGATGAAAATGTTTGCTTGGCTACTCCCAAAATGTATCAATTCCAGCCCATGGTGACAGGTAGCCTATCAGACAAACCATCTACTCATCGTTTTTACATTCATCTGGCTAAGGCAGGGCACAAAAATGTTGCCTGTTTTAGTTGTTACTTTAGCATAGAGAGATCAAAGATACTTCTTTATTTCCCAGCTAGCCTGTTCTCCACTAATGATGGCTCTAAGTCAGTGGATTTTAAAACAGAATAAAAAATAGTGTTCTAAAGCTCATTGGCAAGGGATTTCTGGTGGCCTGTGAATTAAGAGCTTAGATGAAATATCAACACAATTAATAAAAAACAAAAGTACCAGAAAACTAGTATACAGTATTTATGTCACAAACTACAATTAAAATGTAACAGTGCAAGATTCAGCCTGATTTAAAAAACTCAAATTTAAAAAAGCACCAGAGCAGCAAACAGCACAATAAAATTCCTAAAATGAAGTTGGTCTTTAAAAAATAAATCTAACAGCCATAAAAACACCAGGATGGCTTCAGGCATCCTGGATGTCCTTTGGCACTTTAGACAGGGACAGTGGCATTGAAGATGTCACTGAGATGAGAGATATTCTCCAGATCCACCTCAGCTGAACAATCTTTAACACATCTGAACAAAAGTAAGTAAAAGTAAGTTCAAATGTAATGCAAGTTTTTTTTATTCACAGTAGCCTTGTTGTAATTCAAAAGCCCTCACACAGGTAAGATCATATTGTACGGACTGCAGACTCTTCCTTATACAGCATCATAAAAATGCACAATTAGCTGAGGCCTATATCCACGTGTGCAGCTGCAACCTTGTAAGACAGAATCAAGATATCTGTAATCTTTCTTTACTTCCTGTTGCATCCATAAAAGAGAAATCAGTTCAAATGAACAAATCATTTCAATAAACCGTTGTTTGTGTTTTGTTACATTATGCTATAAAGATTACTTTGCTACTACAGCCTGACAAGAAGCAAGCCAGGCCAATGCTTAACCGCATGTGTCAGAAACAGCTTTCCAATTCCTCTTCACACATACCAAGTGACACCAAGACTTCCGCATTTTTATCAGTCTGTAAAGTAGCTGTGGTACCAATGACGGCACTCACTGCATGCAGAGCAGAAAAGCCTAGACACTTTGTTCGCGTTTTTACCCACTTTCTGGAATAAATGTCATGAAATTTAAAAAGATAACCTGCTATGATGTTTTCATTCAGCAAGCAAGGTTTTTTTAATTTACTTTATTAAACTCATTTGGGGAAATTAAAGTCTTTACCACACACAAACTTGAAATACACCTACATGAACACGCAAGACCTATAGACATGCATTAACGAAGCCATGTCAGAGTGATGGGGCGACCACATAGCACAGCACCGAAAGCACTTAGGGGTTTGATGCTTTCCTCAGGGGTATCTCAACTACACCCAGGTGGTGAGATAACAACACTTCAGCTACGAGTCTACACTAGGTACCAGTTGGTTGGTGCTGGGCTTAAACCAGCAACTGTCCTGTTCAGAGACCCCCATCCCCAGAATCCCATTTGTTAGTGCAGTGTGCCAAGGAAGACCTATAAGGAGTCAAGGGTGTTTGTTGGAACACACTGTCACAAAAAAAACCCCAGGATCTGAGAAAAGCAGGAAAATATCAAATATTTAGCTCTGAAAAAAGTCAAACAATAGTAATAGTATATATTTGAAAAAATTCAAAAGCTATTAGTTAGGCAGTGCTGCAGCTGAGAGCCCGTCTTGTTTTGTGTTGGTATCAATTACAGGGGCTTGGCACCCTCTTGTGGTCATTTATGGAAAAAGCTTCCGTTTTAACTGCACAGAGACTGAGGTTCATTGACTAAGATCCATAAAAGTGATTTTCATGAGTGCATGTCAACCTGCTCGTTCTTAATTTATAATGAAGATATTGTAGAAGATACAGATAATGCCCAAATACTTTCTTCATAAAATCTTCTAAAGCTAAACTGTCCCTTCTGAAAGAAATATAAATAATTAATTGTAAATACAAAAAAATAATTGCATGATCCATAAAGATGCATCCTACAGTTTTAGGAAATATACCAATGCCCATTTCATTCTGGCTTTCACGGAGTCCCAACTAAAAGCCTTTCTTGACTTCTTATGTTCATCTCTTTGGCTTGACCTATTGGTGGTGCTGTGACTTAAGATTTTTTGGCTTTTGCAACACACTATACACTGTGTCAATTTGCATGGGTTGCTCTGCATCCAGTGTGACAGGTTGTGAAGTCGATGCCTCTCCTATGCTCTTGTGTCCTTCTGTATCTTTTCTGCCATCAGGAGATGTTGTCCCATTTGGTACCTGTAAGAGGCTATAAACAGTATCTACTGTTTCACTTTGCTTGGAACTCAATTCCTGTCTCGGCCTGATGGCTGGACTGCTGGTCTGGTTGGGATGTGAGGCTTCCACATTTTCATAAGAGACTTCAGCTTGACTGGAAGAAGATGTAGAGGCTCTAGGCAAAGGCTGTGGCTGTGCTTCCACTGGCTGGCTTTGTATTACCTGAAGAGAGGACGTTTGTTCCTGGAAATTAGTCAATGAAACAGCTTTTCAGTCTTTCACACATGGTGTGTAAAATGGTTTTAGTTTAAATCATCTCAAAATATAAAAATTATAAATTGAAATGTTATTGAAATAGGAAAAAAACATCATCCTTGCATCTACTTCTTTAAATTTAAATGAAATTCCATTTTCCAAGTTATATCATAAAGATCTATGTTAATATTGCTTAGTAAAACCAGTTTACCTGATGGTGATTATTTTCTGTTGAAAAGCACCTCTTAGTTACACAGGCAATAAATACTACAAATACAACACATACTATTACTACTACTATTGGAATTGGTGGTGCTATGGTGTCTTCAGGCGGAGGTACAGGTTTCTTAAAGCCTGAAAAGATAGGAAAATACATTTTAACAGATAAAACCCACAAACAACTAAATTAATTAACAGTTATGAGGCCAAAAACTGACCAAAAATAAAACTAACTGAACATATATTTGCTAGAATTAAAGTTAGGTGAACCTTAGTCATCAAGTGAGTGATGAATCAAGAAACATCATATCTTACTTACACGTTGCCTCCATGTTTTCAGAAGCAGTGCTTCTGCTGACATGGTTGTTTCCACTGCAGACAACAGATCTGTTCTTGGCAGAGATGGTGATGTTGACCGTCCTGAATGATCTCTGAGATGTTCTGCAACTGTCTTCATCACAAACAGACAGCATCCACTCATCCTGGATGGAACAGTTGACTGTGATGTTGCAGAATCCAGCAGATAGGTTGGAGTGCATTACTGACATCCTGATGGTAGGTGTGGAAACAATTTCTGCAAAACCCAACCAAGTAGGCAAATTAAAGGCATTGGATAATTTTTTAACACCCTTCAATGGCAAATAGTAGGAATGACAACATCATCAAAACTCAAATAAACCCAGTTAGCAAGTCAGTAGTCACAACTTACGTAGCACCACACAGAAACAAAGGAGAGCATTTCACTGTTCACATACTGTGTAAAATACTAACATTAAAATGAATAGGGATGTATAATGCCAGATGACAACAATGTAACAAGTCTACATTTTATTTTACTTAAATCTTTGTGATCTTTAGATCATTCAACTGTATACCTTTTTTGAAGTCACAATTTTAAAATAAAGTATATAAATTTAAAAAGGGATGGGTGAGGTGGATCACATACAGATGAGTCACAAATTCAAGGAAAAACCAACAGTTTTAGAGTTTAGTATGTAATTACTATGTAATTAGGCCACCACAAGCCTACAAAGCAGCTTCTGTGCTCCTTGCTAACAAATCTTATTGGAGGAATGAACACCATTCATCCACAAGATTTTCTCCATCCGTATGTTGTAGATATGTTTATGTCATAAAAAGTTAGACAAAGAACTATTTAGAACTTACCTTCAACAAATAGTCTGTGGGTCTCAGCAAATGCTTTATACGCAGAGTCTAAGAATGTAACTTTATAGATGCCACTGTCTGTCTCAGTGACTTTGTTGATACATAAGGAGAAGTTACTTGGATAATAATCAATTTTGTCTGTGTAGTTGGATCTGACCTTGTTATTGACAAAAATAGCTGTATCATTAAAAAGCCATGTAAGTTGATTATAGGGTGGCGATTTTCCAATGTTTAGACATAACGAGCTGTTTTTCATCAGGTAGTGCTTCATAAGTGGGTCCTCTGCTGTAATCCCTGACAGGAAACAGAATACAATATTAAAAGGAACAGTCTTGAAATCCATTCCAGCATATTTCCTACAAAAAGTTAGATGCAGCAATTCTGTGACTAAACAAATCCAACTATACATAAGCATGATAAATACTGATAAAATAAATTCCTTTATTTATGTTTTTGCAGGACAGACATTGATGTAATTTTTGAATTCTTGTTTTTTTTGTATTCTAGTCTTCTTCCAACTAATGGAAAATTTTTATTTGTAGCAAACCATTAGTAAATATGCTGCTATTTTTATTAAACTTTGAAAAAACAGTTCAGATTATATTGTAGAACATATTGTAAGACACCTAAAGTTGGTGACCATTAAAGGTGACCATTTTTAGCAGTAAAATGCCAGTAGAAAAATTCAAATTAGCTTATATAAAAGCATATGCAGGCATACAAACAACGTTTTTGGAAAGTTGCATGTGAACCAGAAGCACAGAGGCTGACTAAATATATTCAATCACCTAAAAGCAACCACGTAACTCTTTTAAAACTTTGATGTCTACTGAATATGGAAAATAGGATTTTGCTGTATTAAACATAGTGTTCCACCCATTTCTATGAAACCTCTAATTACTTACATAAAATGGATGAAATGGTTCAAAAATTTAGGCAAATAGCTATATATATATATATATATATATATATATATATATATATATATATATACATATATATATATATATACATACATGCATCTTACCTGCAATAATCCAACAGCACAGAAGAAGCAGCATTTTCAATCGACTCAAAATGTCAATGAGCCTTAGAAAATAACAGTAAGGGAAACCTTGAACGTGGCAAGCAATGACTGCATATCATATCATCCAAAAGACAGGAAACGGTAGGCAGTACATCTGTCGCTTTTTCAAAATGTCTATTTCCAGTGAAAGAGAACACGTAATTTGTTTAAATGCATTTGAATGCAACCCACATAGCCTAATACTAATCTAGACTGCGGAACGACCATTTATCTTATTCACAGTCCTTTATCTGCCTCATTTGAAAGACAAGGTATTATGTAAACCAGCTTTTTTGTTGTAGCAACGTTAGTGTGAGATAGTTGCATTTTAAAAAGTCAACATACAGCCTCATCTCTATTAACACTTTATCAATTTATGAAATCTATACAACCAAAATGCTCTCATGCATTACTGCAGATGTTTGTTGTCATGGTTAGATGGTCAGAACAGCAGAATTTGTAGAGCTCATTACAGACCTAAGACTTCATGGCTTCCCATGTTCCAACAATAGCTTTTACAACATTTATATGCTCATTCTTGTACCTCGCTAATTATGTGCTCTTTATTTGTGTGTGTGTGTGTGTGTGTGTCTGTGCGTGGGTTGATGTGAGCATATTACCTGTAGGTTTGGTTGGGTTTTAACAGAGACGCGCAAACAAACATGGGACTGGGTGTTTCCTGTGGTTTGTGCAGGAAACAGAAAGCAGGTTTTCAAACAGAGTTAGTCAGTGTTTTACATTTCATAAAAACACCTCTAGAACACACAGTCTGGACTCTTACAATATAAATGAATATGAAAAATTAAAATGTGCTGGGGTTTTTTTGTCTGGAATCAACATTGTGCAGACCTTTTATATAATATTCCTCTTGGTTTTTAATATGTATATAAAATATCTGTTTAAATCAAGTGTTTTTTCATCCCAACTCAGTATCTCTTGAGGAGTCTCTATCTGTCTTTTGATTATCTTGGCAACCATTCACCAAATCAACTTCACATGTAATGCAATGTCAAGTGTAAAGTTGTTGCAACAGGTGCTTCTCAAGGATGCTGTAAGCAGCAATACCGGAGGCCACGCTATTGGTCTTTCAAACAGGCACATTTATAAAGGACACTGCACTAGTTTACTAAAATATCTTGAAATCTGTACAAAATGTAGCTTACATCAATTGCATTTCAAAACCTGGCAGACACCGACAAGGTTTTTCTCATCACTAATGGCAACACTCCTTGTTACACCTGAACTCCCACCTTCATCAGGGGACCCACACAGCTTTTCCTGTCACTGTGCAGTCTTTCTGAAATTTTAATCCAACTTCGGGTCTAAGGCCATGGACAACTCTTTTATTTATCTGATAGTAACACAAGATAATTTAATAAACCCTATAGACACTTAATTAGCAGCATACATAACATACTTTGCTAATTTCTACTGGTGTACTGTCTAACAGCTAGCAACACATTTTCACTGACTCAAAGATCCGTTAAGTGCACAATAAAGCACTAACGTCCCACCTAATGTAGCAGTTTTAGGTTTAAAAAGTGCTTACCTGCTACTGTAACCTTTCCTCCATTTTCCTATATCACAAATTATATGATACCATCTTCTTTTAACTACCAAAACCCCAGAAACCATAAAACAGGAAAATAATTGAAGGGAAATTGCCCCAGCAATCTCAATTTAACCAAAAAACAAATATCACTAAAAAATGTTACTACATGAGGTGGGCACACACGCACGCAGTATAATCCTTTTCACACAAACCAAGTAAAGACACAGAGTTTTACTTACAGTTCTGTTTAGATCCTGGAGAGTTTATGCAGGAGGAAAGTTAAGCAGCAGGCATTAGAGGAGTTTCATATCTCTGGAATCTATTAAATCAGTGTTTCCCAAACTTTTTTGAGCCACGGCACATATTTTACATTAGAAAAATCTGCAGATGTCTTGCAGAGGGGGGCACCAACGATCTTCTCAGCTGCTCTCACGATGCGCTGCTCTCAGGACGCGCTTCCTGCAGGACGCGGAGCAGGCGCCGTACCACACGGTGATGCCGCTGGTCAAGGACGCTCTCGATGGTGCCTCTGTAGAAGGTGCACATGATGGGGGACAGGGCTCTAGCTTTCCTCAGTTTGCGGAGGAAGTAGAGGCGCTGGTTTGCTTTCTTGGCCAGTGATGTGGTGTTGATGGTCCAGGAGAGGTCCTCAGTGACGTGCACATCCAGGAACTTGGTGCTGTTCACTCTCTCCACCGTAGCACCATTGATGGTCAGAGGTGCATGCTGGGGACGCGTTCTCTTGAAGTCCACAACAATCTCCTTCGTCTTCTCCACGTTCAGAGAGAGATTGTTGTGTTCACACCACAAGGCCAGGCAGCTCACCTCGCTCTGGTAGTCTGTCTCATCGTCATTGCTGATGAGACCCGCCAGAGTCGTGTCATCTGCAAACTTGATGAAAAGGTTGGAGCTGTGCAATGGTGTGCAGTCGTGGGTCAGCAGAGTGAAGAGGAGGGGACTCATCCCTGGGGGGCCCCCGTGTTCAGTGTGGCAATGCTGGATGTGTTCCTGCCGACCTGAACTGCCTGTGGTCTCCCGGTCAGGAAGTCCAGCAGCCAGTTGCACATTGAGGTGTTAATTCCCAGCTGGTCCAGTTTCAGAATGAGCTATTGGGGGATGATTGTGTTGAATGCCAAACTGAAGTCTATGAACAGCATTCTGATGTAGGAGTCTTTTGTGTCCAGTTGTGTGAGGGCTGTGTGGAGGGCAGTGGAGATCATTGGTGGAGCGGTTGGACCAAATGCAAACTGGAAGGGGTCCAGGGAGGGTGGGAGGACAGACTTTATGTGTTTCAGCACTAGCCGTTCGAAGCACTTCATAAGAACGGGAGTGCTACCGGACGGTAGTCGTTGAAACAGGAAGGTGACGACTTATTCGGGACAGGGATGATGGTGGTGGTTTTGAGGCACGTGGGGATGACAGCTTAACTCAGCGAGATGCTGAAGATGTCTGTGAAGACATCCGTGAGCTCCCCGGCACAGTCCCTCAGCACACAACCAGGTATGCTGTCAGGACCAGAAGCTTTGCTGGCATTGATCCTGCTGAGTGTCCTCCTCACACTGTCCGGGGACAGGGCGTCAACACCTGTTCGCCAGGAGGGGGTGGAGACTTCTGTGCAGGTGTGCTGTTGTGTGCCTCAAAACAAGCGAAGAAGTCATTTCGCTCATTTAGCAGAGAGGTGGAGCTGTCACAGGTCTGCAGTGGGGGCTTGTAGTCCGTGTTGGTCTGTATCCCTTGCCACAGGCTCTGTGTGTCTCCGCTGTCGCTGAAACAATGAGCTATCCTCCTGGAGTACTGCTTCTTTGCCTCTCTGATGCCGCGTGACAGGTTGGCCCTCGCTGCTCTCAAGGCCCACCTCATCTCCTGCTCTGAAGGGAGCGTTCTGGGCCTTCAGCAGCTTGTGGACCTCCCCTGTCAGCCATGGCTTCTGAATGGCCCGAACAGTGATGGTCTTTAGCACTGTGACGTCATCAATGCACTTGGTGATGTAGGCAGTGACAACATCTGTGTACTCCTGGAGATCTGTGATGTTGTTGCAGGTGGCACCCTGTTTAAACACATTCCAGTCTGTGGTGTTAAAACAGTCCTTAAGTTCCTCCAAGGACCGTTCCGGCCACTGGTCTGCTGACTTTAACCAGTGGTCTGTATGCTGGCATTAGCATGACAGTGATGTGGTCAGAGGCGCAGAGGTGTGGGAGGGGAAGGGCCTTGTAAGCTCCTCTCTGGGTGGTGTAAACCTGGTCCAGTGTGTTGTTTCCCCGTGTTGGAAAGTCTATGTGTTTGTGTAGCTTCCGGAAACACACTCTTTGGGTCTGCGTGGTTGAAATCCCCAGCCAAGATGAGAAAGGCATCAGGGTGGGCTGTCTGCTGCTCACTGATGTGTTCATATAGTTCATTCAATGCCTCACTCCTGTTGTTTTCGCTGGAGATCGGAGGAATGTAAACAGCAACAAGCAGTATGGCTGTAAACTCCCTCGGAAGGTAGAATGGTCGGCATTTAATGACCATAAACTCCACTGACAGTGAGCAGTGTTTGCAGACCACAGCAGCGTCACGACACCAGGCATTGTTGATGTAAACACAGAGTCCCCCGCTGCGTGTCTTCCCTTCCTCAGCGAGAGCTCTGTCTGCTCGATAGCAGGTTAGCCGCTCGAGCTGACTGGTGTGGTCCGTGACATTGTTGTTGACCCAAGTTTCTGTGAACACATAAACACAGCATTCTCTCACAGCCTTCTGAGTTGTCCGTAGAAGACGTAAATAGAAGACGTAAGAGTGTACGTTGGCCAGCACGATGGTGGGAATAGCCGGCTTGTGTGGGCTAGCCACTAGCCTAGCTCAGATACCCCGGTGCTTACTCCACTTCTGCTTCCTCTCACGCCGCTTGTGTCGCCTCCACTGTGGGCAAGGTGCAGGACTGGGGGTCGGTGATGGTGCAGGCCTCCGGAGCAGACCGCGGTCTCGTAGCTCTTCTACTTGCGCGGAGTTTAACTTACAAGAAGTGGTCCTGTCGACATTGAACAGAAACTCACGAATGTATGTGCGCTTGAAGACAGGTAGACGCGATGAAGACGTAACAAAACACTGCGACTCACATGACGAAAAACACAAAAACACCATCTCGTTCAGAGAGAGAGCCACAGCGTCTGCACGCCTCGCCATCTTGTATCGCCAAAAAGCTTCCAATCACTGTGCAGTCTTTCTGAAGTTTGAGTCCAACTTCGAGTCCAAGCTCACACTCAACACTTACATTTATCTAATAGTAACACAAAAAAAGACCTACAAATTACTTAATAAGCAGGCTACATAAAGTACTCCCACTAGCTTGAAGTCTGAGAGCTAGCTGCACAGTTTCACTAAACATGGGTTTAGTGCACACTGAAGCTTTAACGTCCGGCCTAATTAACCAAGGTTAGCTTTAAAAAGTGCTTAGCTGCTGTTGCAACTTTTTCCTCCACTTTACTATATCACAAATTTCCCTATATCACAAATTATTTGACTCTATGTCTAAGTACCCCTGAAACCCTTATAACAGGACAATTCTAGTTTGGTGATGCTTTAAGGAAAATAACAAACCTGTAAATCTCTATTTAACCCAAAAAAACAAGATAATACAAGTACAGTCAGTTTAAAAAAAAAAAAACTCCTTTAAAACAAATAATAATACGAAAAAATATTCATAAACTCATCAGGTGGCATGTAAAAGCCTAAATTAGTCACACCTACAAATTAGACACACTTCAACTGAATAAGACAAAATATTAAACATTTAAATTGCATTAAAATCCTTAATTATCACGCTGGTCTTTCAATTACAAAGTATGATTAACACTTACTCATAAACATACAACAACATAACTAAATAAGGTGGGCACACACACACACACAGAGTATAATCCTCTCAAACCAAGTAAAGACAAAAATATATACTTACAGTTCTGTGTCGATCCTGGAAAAAGAGTTTATGCAGGAAAAAAACTAGAGAAGCAGGCGGTAGAGAATCCAACTCAGTTATATACAATTCATAGCATACAAGCTAACTTAGCATCTTACAGCTAGCTACACATTTTCAGAAACTCAGATGTTGGGTCCAGTTCACAGTGAAGCACTAACATCTGGGCTTATTAACCAAATTTAAGTTTAAGAAGTGCTCACTTGCTTTTGAAACTTTTCCTCCATTTCCCTAAATCACAAATTATGACTATCTTCTTTAAAAGACTAGACCCCAGAAACCATAAAACATGACAATAATTCTAGTTTAGTGATACTTTAAGGCAAATAACAAATAATATTTTGCCCCTGTAAATCTCTATCAAACAAAAGAAAAACAAGACAATACAAATACACTCTGTTTAAAACAAAAGAAACTCCTTTAAAACAAATAATAATACGAAAAAATATTCATAAACTTCGTCAGGTGGCATGTAAAAGCCTAAATTAGTCACACGTACAAATTAGACACACTTCAACTGAATAAGACAAAATATTCAACATTTAAACTGCATTAAAATCCTCAATTATCACGCTGGTCTTTCAATTACAAAATATGATTAACACTCACTCATAAACATACAACAACATAACTAAATAAGGTGGGCACACACACACACACACACACACACACAGAGTATAATCCTCTCAAACCAAGTAAAGACAAAGGAAATGTACTTACAGTTCTGTGTCGATCCTGGAGAAAGAGTTTATGCAGGAAAAAAAGTAGAGTAGCAGGCGGTAGAGAATCCAACTCAGTTACATACAATTCATACCATACAAGCTAACTTAGCATCTCACAGCTAGCTACACAGTTTCAGTAACTCAGACGTTGGTTTTAGTGCACACCGAAGCACTAATGTCCAGCCAAGTTAACCAAGTTTAAGTTTAAAAAGTGCTTACCTGCTCTTGCAACTTTTTTCCTCCATTTCTCTTAATCACAAATTATGACTATCTTCTTTAAAATCCTAGGAGAAGGAGTTCATACAGGAGAAAAGTTGAGTAGCAGGCGGTAGAGGAGGCGGAAACCTGGAATCTATTAAATCTATTAAACCCAGTTATGTACAACTTATAACATGCTAAGATAACTTAGCATCTTACAGCTAGCTACACATTTTCAGAAACTCAGACGCTGGTTGCAGTACACAGTGAAGCACTAACATCTGGGCTTATTAACCAAATTTAAGTTTAAAAAGTGCTCACCTGCTTTTGAAAGACCTAAACTAGTCACACTTGACAAGGGATCTTCTTTACCACAGACGGACAATAATATTTGAATGTATATAGTTTAATACCTGAATGTAAGTTTTTTTTTCACTTATTATAAATTATTTACTGTATATTATTTAGTGTATGTTATTTACTTACCTGTAAATGTAAAAAAAAAATGTAAATCTGTATTTAACCAGAAAAACAAAACAATACAAGTAGTCAGTTTAAAACAAAAGAAACTCCTTTAAACCAATATTATTTAAAAATGTTAGGAAAGTGGCTGAGACATTGGTTCTAGTGCACTGTGACACACTAATGTATGTATACATATAATAATATGAAAAATATTAATAAGCTATGCATGAAAATTACACACACCCCAACTGCCTAAGATCCCCCACACAAAAAATAAATAAATAAAAATAATAAAAGTACAGTAACAGTCTATACAGGAGAAAATTTGAGTAGCAAGCACTAGAGAAGGTGGAAATCTATAATCTATTAAATCTGAGTTACGTTGAGTTACGTTGTTAGCTGTTAGCTGTGAGATGCTAAGTTAGCTTACCATGTACGTACGTGATAAGCTAACTTAGCATCTCACAGCTAACAGCTAACTGGGTGGCACAGAGGCATAAATGTCCGGCCTAATTAACCCAGTTTAGTTTTAAAAATCACTTACCTGCTGTTGCGACTTTTTCCAGCGTTTCTCGGACATTTCGCAGCCTGCAGACCTCGTTTTTCTTCCTCTCTTCTCTTTCGCTGCCTCTCTCTGCACCTCGCTCCTCTTCCTCACCTGATGCTAATCACTCGAACTGTCAATCACTGACTGACGAGAACAGCCAACAAAGAGTGTGTTTCATATTTTAGTTAAACATAAAAAATATATATAATTCAGATTTTGTTACTTGAGTCATTTTCTGAATTATTTACTTTTTTTTTTAAATTAAGTTTTAAACACCTCTCCTTCACAACAGTTATCCCTGTTGCGATAAATGTAAGCTAGCTAGCATTATATCACAAATAATCTCAGGCTAAAAGTCGATCATATGTGGTAGTAATATTTTTCTAATTTTGACGGTCACTTGTAAGGTTGCAGTCAGTAGGGTTTAGAAGCGAGTGGACATAAAACGAGTAAAACATTTAGGTTGCTCAAAAGTATTTTTCTTTTTAGCTTGCTTCTTTTTACTTATTTTTTTTTTCTGTTTACTTATCATCCACCGCTGCCCCCTCCATGTTAGCAGATGGGACAAGAGCCAAACAAAAATCTATTTTTTAAATCTATTTATTCTGTCTTTTTATTTCTACCTACTAGTACAAACGCGTTGAGGCAATGTAACTTTAACTAGCAGGTGATTGCTAGCAGTTATTAATTATTGATTACCAATCGAGTCAGGCGGGTCTATGGGTGGGACCTCTTTACCGAGGCTCCATCTTCAATCACTGTGCAGAAACTGGCCCCAAAAAATGACACCAGCAAAAAATGGCAGCACCCATATTAGGGTTGTTTTGGTTTCTGTTTTCTACAGTAGGAGAAAGAGACACGTTGTCCATTTCTACAGTCTCTGGGATTGACACTCCATCCTGATTGTTGTTTTTTGTACTACTGTCATGTCACAGTTTTAGAAAATATGAATACAAGTTATTTTTGATATATGTTACCTAATTCAGCTTGAAAAATTAATAAAAGTTACACTTCAGTGCAATAAATGCATTTCAATTTTCATAAAATACTCCTAATTATTATAATATTCAGAATTTATACACATAATTAAGTGAATGTAACATGGGATGATGAGGAAAACAGATGTTTGTGTGTTTTTTGTTTTTTGTTGTTTTTTAAAATATCTGTGATCATATATATTCACCTGTGGAGACAATTCAAACAGGAACCTTTATGTTTCATGCACACATAAACACATGTTGTAAATAATACATTTATTAAAAGAGCCACTTAAAAAGTGGTTACTTACTAAAGTTAGATCAATGAGCATTCAGTATTAAGAGTGATCCATATGCAGTACACAGTGGGCTTGACAGTATAAACAAGCACAACCTCTCACCCAACATTGGTAGTGTTATTTAGAATATTTTTCAGTGGGCTTGTCTGCAGCAGCAGATGACTTCATTTGAATAGTTGCACTTCATTTCATAATATTAAGAATATATATTTAGAACATTTAGTATAAAGTACTGATTTTTGAAAGCATGCTTTGTTAGCCTTTCAAACAAAATACTTTTAAGAATAGAAAAACGTTACTAGAACTCTTTTTAATATTTTCTCTGATGATTTTATCTGATGTTTTCTCTCATTCCTGTACTGATGATGTCAAATTTTTTGTCACTGTTAAGCAAGGAATTTAACGTCTCCCCTTGAACGAGTACCACAATTTGATTAAAGTTTTGGCACACCTGATGCCTTTCCGTGTGGTGTAAAAAGAATTAAATGTAATTTTTATCACAATATATGTACTCATCTCATACAATTTGATTAGACACACATTGGCAGAATCCACATATACTTTCATCACCACTGTATGAAAAACATGACAGCAGTAAAAAGATGGGTGAACTGTTCTTTACAGTGATAACATTGGGTGTTGACAACAATTAGTGTGAAATATTGAAAATATTGAGTTGTGTATCAAATGTCAGGACATAAAAAAATGAAATATGTAGGAAAAATATTTTTATACTCTGTACAGAGGTACATTAACTCACACATACTGTAGATGAAATTTAAGGCAGTTCACAAAAAGATTCATACGAATAGTATTGTCACACTTTTCAAGCATAAAAATACATATTCACACTCAGAAACCCTAAACATCATTTAATCATTTATTACAGTGCATTAAGGATCAAAGTTAGTTCAGTTATTCCCCTTATGTGTCATGCCACTTGTCGTTCAAGTTAAAGTGCTTTTAGTAATATTACCAAACATATTTACCCAATGAAAAGACAATCATATCAAAGAGCACAATATTTTCAAGTGCAACAAGTAACAACTTAGTTAAAAACTATCGGCTGCATAAAATATGATACATTCCTGTGTTTAAAAAATAATATGGTTCCAGTATTTGCGCCACCTGTTACAGGTATTTTATTAATTACAAAAAGGGCAAAAACAGTACTGTGATTCAGTGATTAACATCCATATCAGACGTTCAGCTACACGTACACAAGTGCGATGAGGATATTTATCCTGTTCCCAATAAAAATGTCTATATTTTCTGAAGTTGATTTCTATTTGAATCCAGATGAGTTATTCCTTCTACACAAGGGCTAAAATATGGAGAGAAGTGGCCTGATAAGATAAAGATTTTTGCAGTGTTTGAGTATCCTCCTGTTACAGAAAATCCAGTCCCTTCCAAAAAAAGAACAATGAATAAGTTTTGAAAATGTATATCGTCATTGTGCTGTACATTTGTACATGTCAGGTTGGTAACTTGCTCCCTTTGTCGGTTGCAGTATGTTGTCAACAGACTTGTGGTTACAGTAGCACATGAGCAGTGTGCCTGTGTGTGGTTGGTGGGCTCAGTGAAGGGGAGCCCAGGTGTTTCATTTTCACAATTGAATTATGCGTAGGAGGAAGGTTGTGTGTAGGGAGGGGTGTGGGTGTTTGTATGCGAGAATCTGACTTGTTCTGTTGAGCAGCTTGTGTCTGTCCTTCCTGTCTTGACCTTATCTCAGTTTCACATCAACAATCCGCAACCTCTTCCTGTCTTTCTCTTCCTTCACACATTACTAATACGCACACTCAGCGGGCTGCTATCTCTGATGCGCCCCCTTTCTCGCCCACGCTCCTCCCCCCTGTAGGTTTCCTCCAGTCGCATCTTCTCTGGGTCCGACCCGTTCTCCTTGCCGCCATGGTGACGGGACGCCTGTGATGGGGGGCTCGGGGGCAGGGCCTGCTTGAAGAGGGGTGGGGTTTTGGTTTGGGCCACTTTGTCGAAAAAGGCGAAATCTGCCACATATTTTCCTGAGGGAGAGAGGGAGACAACTGGGGGAAACTCGTAGCCCCAGAGGATCTCATCTGGAAGGTAGGATGTTCGAACCTGGCAGGTAGCGGAAGTCGGCTCAACCGTTGCACTCATGATCACCAGCAGCTCAAAGTCAGCCAGCTCCGGGTCTGTACAGCCACCACCTGGGGTACAGAGGGGACCTGAAGTTAAACAACATAAAAAAAAAATAAAAAAAAACATTTTCCAAAGCAAGCCATATTAGTTTGCTCTTTTCCAGTATACAAATTACAGAAACAGAAAACCTGCTTGAAAATCACTGTTGACTTTACGAAAGAGCATGCATTTTGTGGCCAGTTTGGAGCAGCATAACAAGCTGAAAACACAAAAGGCACACTTTCTAGTTATGGCGAACATGCTGCTGCTAATTTACACATTCAGCAGACACATAGCAACAGTCTCATTCATTTTGAGGTCATGTATCTGACCACCTGACATATGTAAGTCCACTATTCACTCTCCTGAAGGAAGTACATAGTTCATAGTACATTAGCTGCTAAATCCTCAACTGTGTTCACTAGCTAGTTGCAAACTTTGTCTTGCTGCAACTTGGTGCTAGACAGTTAGTGTACAGTAGATTTATCTGTTGAAAACATCTGGTGGGTACAGCTGGAAACAGAGAGATGAGAACATAAACCGCATAAATGTGCAGACTTTTGGCTGATTATGCATTGAATTATGCGATCGCATAATCACGTTTTTCTGGAGGGACTGATTTATACTTTGAGGGGTTTTTTTTTACAATTTAGAGGTCAAACCTAAGTTCATTTAAAAGAATGTAAGCAAAGAGCACCGATTGATTGATTCAGTAAAAAGCTGTCATGTATATAAGGAAAGACACACACACAGATACACACAAGCACACACATCCTGAAATTTCCAAAACACAAAAACAACACAAAGTAAAAGCTGCTGCATGTTGCAAATGTTCCTAAATGTTTAATGGAATTTGAAAACACATATGCTCGTCATACATGAATGCACAGCCCCAGTAACACAAGGGACACATCGCGGCAGAAGACATATGCACTCAAACAAGCCCACACCTGCATCAACAGGCCTCACTCAGAATGCAGACTCTGTCATCTGTCTAAACAGTCCTTACCCTAACCCAGACCCAGTACTGCTCCCACGAGCATCAAAACACCAGTTTTATGCAACACAGTTTCACAACAGCTTGTACACACTGCGACAAACTTTGTTGGGGGATTCTCTATATTGGCCTGTTGTGGGCGGCACAAAGGTATCCATCTGCATTTACGTAGTGATCCCCCTTGCATCTCTAGCAGCATAACTCTAGGGATGGCAGTGTCCATCTCTCTGAAATATGGTGGTTTGTCACGTAACTTCATACAGGTATTCGTGGATCAGATGATGAATCCTTATGACTCTGGCGATACCCCGACTTTTGAGGTTTGCATTTGTGTTTTTAAATTAAATACCATGACAACTATTGGATAGACTGCCATGGAATTCTGTACAGACATTCACATCCCCATCAGGATTTAAATGTAGTTTCTAATTTGCTAATTAGCAAATGGTTGCATGCAAAAATGTTACACTAAGGTCATGGAGAACAGACTGAACAGAATTACAGGTCAGGTGACAAGCTGGCTTATAGCATTGCCCGAAAAGAACTGAAAAAAGGCATTAAGTTAGCAAAAAGCAGGTATAAGCAGCACATTGAGGAGCATTTTGAAGAACAACAACCCACACAGTATGTGGAGAGGCATCAGGACAATAACGGAACTATAAGCACAGTGATCAGCTGGTTAGCCACAATTCCACTCTCCCCGACACCCTGAACACATTCTACGCCCACTTTGACACACCTGGCAGCAGAGAGAGAGTGTTCACCTTCCCCGGCTGGAAGAACTGCATCAGCCTCTAGTCCTGCAGCTGCACCAAGTGAGCTCTTCCATGAAAAGAATCAACATCAGGAAAGCTGAAGGACCAGATAAGGTGTCTGGTCGCACTCTGAAATTGTGTGCAGAACCAACTGGCAGGAGTTTTTCTGGACATTTTCAACCTGTCCCTGCAGCTTGCTACAGTTCCCCTGTCAGCCTCAAAACCTCCATCATTGTGCCTGTGCCTTAAAAAATCTGCTGTCACCTGCCTAAATGACTACCGCCCTGTCGCTCTAACTCCGGTCATCATGAAGTGCTTTGAGAGGATTGTCCTAAAGCAAATCAAGGACATCATCCCTGCTGGTCTGGATCAGTATCAGTTCAGTATCAGTATCAGTATCAGACAACACATCCTCCACACTGGTCCTGAGCACAGGCACACCACAGGGCTGCATGCTCAGCCCAGCCCTCTTCACTCTCTTCACCAGTGACTGTTCTGCCATCCACTCCACAAACACCATCGTGAAGTTTGCAGACGACACCACCATAGTGGGCCTCATATCGGACAATGATGAGACCCACTACAGAGAGGAGATACCAGCACCTTACTCACTGGTGCTCAAACAACAACCTTGTTCTGAACACCAGCAAGACCAAGGAGGTCATAGTGGACTACAGGAGGTCCAGGAGGACAGAGCACACTCCTCTTCCTCATCCACGGGAAAGCAGTTGAGCATGTCAACAACATCAAGTTCCTGGGCATCCACATCACATCTGACCACAAGGGATTGCGGGAAGTCCTCTTCCAGACCTGGACTCAATATATGCTGGCTGGATCCAGAAGAAGGCCCGACGTATTGCCGCCAACCCTACCCACCCGGGCAATGGACTGTTTGTACCGCTTCCCTCTGGAAAACGGTACAGTAAACATAAAAACAAAACTACCAGACTGAAAAACAGCTTTTTCCCCAGAGCTGTTCAATCCATTTCTCCCCTGCACACACATACACACACACACACACATACACTCACACACACACACCCACACAGGCACATAAATGAACAATAGAGAACTTGAGCCATGCACTGACTACACTTTAACAACTGACCCACCCCCCCATTGTACATTGCTGCTACAACTTTAAATCTTTAGATATTTATGTATATATTACATATTTTTACATATATTTATGTTTAAAGCTGGAAGTCACCAATCTTAATTTCATTATGTGACAGTAAAGATTCTTGATTCTTGAACATGCATAACATCATTGTCATTGTGAACATGGTGGCTTGCTGTTCTTAGCATTCAGCTCGAGACATTGCTGTGCTTTATTCTAGCCTCATGGAGCCAGTAGTGTGGCTGCAGACTCACAGTGTTTGTGCTTTGCAGATATTTTTCATAGCAACTACGACATTCACGTAGCAAACTAGTAAGTGTTAATTATGTGTATGAGTCAGTTATAATCATCAGCCCAGAAATGATTTTAGCAAGCTGCAGTATTACTAAGAGAACTGTAGTCTAATGAACTAAAACATTTAGCAACTCGCCCCACAAAATTGACAGTTGATTTAATTTTATTTTTTCTTGACCTTTTCTTGATCTGTTAGCTGATGATTCTCAGTGTTTTGAACACTGCCATCACCTTTTTCTGGTGCTTTCCGATGGGACTTCCTGTCTTCTTTTGTTATAGCCTTTGTTCTAACCTTGTGCATACTTTTTTCTCTTTCTTGTTTTGTCATCAACCACAGTCGAGTGTCAGGATCCTCAGTTGAACAGGAAATGAATGAGTCATAATGGAGTGTCTCACAGTATGCACACATTTAGAGTGCTGCAATCAGCCTTGTGTGGCGTAGTGTATATTCAACTGCATGGTGAAAAGGAATGTACTGATATTCAAGCTCAGTGGTTTGGACAGCCATGATGCCTCTCTTATAGACCATCTCCACAGTGTCCTGCCCTCCTGATTCAATGACACAGAGCTCAGTGTTCAGTCATGAGTGTTATCATGAATGTGCAGACTTTTTAAATGTCCATTAAGGACACCAATCCAACCATCCATTCATCCATGCATCCATGATTTACATGTAATTATCCTGTGTAGGATTCCAATACAAAGCTAACATAGAAATTGACTAAATCCACACAAATATGTTGTTTCCACTAAACAGGTGTCACGCTCTGCTAATCAAATTTAAGTTACCAGACATTGCCATTACTAAGAAATAAGATAAGATAGAGACTGAACTCTCATTATACAGTTCTTTGTAAGATAGAGGGTGTTTGTATGGTCAGTGATGCATTCTGTGTATTTGCATCAATAAATGGTTCTTACATTTGTAAGTCAAAGTTGGCTTAGAAAGCGTCTTGTGGTCCCAAAACGAAAAGTTATTAGCATGATGTTTTGAGTGCTTTTAAGACATCACTTCCTGCACTTATGACAGGAAATAACCCAGTTAAATAACACTGGACACCTGGCAACAAAAATGGGTCACTATTACAATAGCTATTACAATAGCTGCTTAAAACAGGGATTACTGTAGTACTATGGATGGTATTATGTGTTCTGAAATACAATCCTTTAAATATGTCTACAGTTAAAATAGCTGGAAGGTTAGTATTCACTGCACAGAGGCTAATCATATCATATTATGACGAAAAGAAAGCAGGCAGAGATGAAAGTTGAAGTTGACGGGAAGATCATGAAGGTGCTTTACATGTGAGAAGAAAAGGGAAGAAACTGATAACAACAAATCTGAAAATGAATTGTCTCAACTGAGGCGTGAAATGAAAGGAACCATCAACCATACAGTAAATCAGTAGTGTGGGTGTAAATAACGCAACAGTCAGATTTCGGCAGTGCTGATGCCTTTATGGCTTCCAGCGCTGAGAGGTCTGTGCTGCTGTAAGTGGATCTGCCCGGGCTTCGTGTCAGCACCCCGGACTGTACAGCATTGTGCTCTAATGAGGGGTGTCTCTGGCAATCTCTCTCACACACATTCCAGCCAGAGAAACCCTCTCCTCCAGTGCCAAACCAGCTCAACTCTGAACAGTTAGAGGCAGCCAAGCACGCAGCAGCACATGACCGTAAATACCAATACACCTACATACACATGCATAGTAAATGTACGTGCAGTTATTCTCAAGAGAAACATTGACTATTTCATGAACACATTGCACCTTTTGTAATTAAATGATTGCTGGTAAGTAGATATAAAGTGGCATTTAATATACCTTTTAACTGCAGACCTGCCAGTAATTCAGTGTAATAGCTGTGTATTTGTACTTGGGTATATTCAGGTACATGTTCTTTACCAAAAATACAAAAAAAAAAAAAAATTAACTCTTGAAAGACAAAGACTTGTAACCACAAACTCATTAAGGCCACTATAAAATACAAACCTGGAGTACCAACGATGTCCCATTTACAGCCTGCAGAAATCTAAATTCTGACATTACCTGAAAGTTTAGAACCAAAATCTCAAAATGTCCATTCTGCTGTCTATGCGCCCACACATATACAAATGGACAAATAATATCACAGCATGAAATGACACAGGCCACATGAGCCAAATCCAACATGGTGAACGCCTTTCCCATGTCTCTACCAAATTATATAAATTATGTACACCAAATTGGCATTGTATATGTCTATCTACATGCCATTTTTCATCAAAATTAAACTAAACACTACCAACACTATTGCCAAAGCTTAATTTTGTGGTGTCCTCTCACTCTCTCTGTTTACGTTGTAGTGCTACATTTCACAATTCAAAATGCATGAAAATTACAACCTGATTTTACAACCTGACAGATTGCCTTATTGGACCCACATTGCACTGTATGGCATCCAGTGAATCTGTGACCTTTAGTCATAACAGAGTTTCTGGAAACTGACAAATTATCATTATACTGCATATGCTTTATGTGTGACATGAAGAAAGTAGTGTGAAGTGTAGAGTAGTTTTCTTCTTGATATTTGTTTATCAGATCTTCCACATAACTTGACGCTGAAAACACATGTACCTTTTGCTGCCCAGGCCTTAAGGGGGCTGTTTTCGTCAATGATGTGGTAGAAAGTCAGGGGGATGATGAGAAAAGGGCTGTCACTGGATGTATCCACCTGGAAAGGCACATTTCGCTGGTCCAGTCGCACCGTCTCACCCTCCTTTGTCAGGGACGTCTGAAGCAACTTCCCCGTCACCTGGGAGCCAAGATGGAGTCAGTAAATGTAGCCAAGAGGTTGCAGAAGGCATCCTGTAACCAGAAGGCCCCAGGTTTAATACCTGCAATGGCCGGTATCTTCATCAAAGGGCAATGTGTCCTTGAGCATGCAATTTACTGACATTCTCTGCCACTAAATGTGTCATTAATTACATTTTATACTAGTTATGTTATTATAGTTAAGCATGTGTTCAAATTAAATTCATATTTTACTGATAAGATGTGACTCATAAAACACACACATTTTACATCACAGTTAGAGTCTATTGAAAGCCTGCCTATACAGCACTTGACATTACAACATCCCCTTTAAAGTGCTCATGGTTTTCATAAAAGCTTTTTTTTTTTTTTTTTTTTTACTGCATGCTCCCCCTCCTTGAACCGCCACCTTACTGTGGTGGAGGGGTTTGTGTGCCCGAATGATCCTAGGAGCTATGTTGTCGGGGGCATTACGCCCCTGGTAGGGTCTCCCATGGCAAACAGGTCCTAGGTGACGGGCCAGACTAAGAGCGGTTCACAAGCCCACCATGGATAAAAGAAGAACAAGGACCATTAAGTTACGTCGCCGCCTGGATTGGCGTTACCGGGGCCCCACCCTGGAGCCAGGCCTGGGGTTGGGGCTCGCAGGCGAGCGCCTGGTGGCCGGGTCTTTGCCCACGGGACCCGGCCGGGCTCAGCCCGAAATGGCCAGTAGGCTCACCACTCCAGGCAGGAAGGTCCATGAGGGGCCGGTGCAATGTGGTTTGGGTAGCAGTCGTGGCAGGGGGGCCTCAACGACCCAATCCTCGGACCAAAACTCTGGCAATAGGGACATGGAATGTCACCTCGCTGGGGGGGAAGGAGCCTGAGCTTGTGCGGGAGGTTGAGAGGTACCGGCTAGAGATAGTCGGGCTCACCTCCACGCATAGCTTGGGCTCTGGAACCCAGCTCCTTGAGAGGGGCTGGACCCTCCACTACTCTGGAGTTGCCCAGGGTGAGCGGCGGCGGCTGGTGTGGGCTTGCTTATAGCTCCCCAGCTCAGCCGCCATGTGTTGGAGTTCACCCCGGTGAACGAGAGGGTCGCTTCCCTGCGCCTTCGGGTCGGGGATAGGTCTCTTGCTGTTGTTTGTGCATACGGGCCGAACAGCAGTACAGAGTACCCATGGCCTTCTTGGAGTCCCTGGGAGGGGTACTTGATAGTGCTCCGACTGGGGACTCCATTGTTCTACTGGGGGACTTCAACGCTCACGTGGGCAGCGACAGTGATACCTGGAGGGGCGTGATCGGGAGGAACGGCCTCCCCGATCTGAACCTTTGCGAGCGGTGTTCTGTTATTGGACTTCTGTGCTAGTCACGGTTTGTCCATAACGAACACCATGTTTGAGCATAAGGGTGTCCATCAGTGCACGTGGCACCAGGACACCCTAGGTCGGAGGTCGATGATCGACTTTGTTGTCGTTTCATCTGATCTCCGGCCGTATGTCTTGGACACTCGGGTAAAGAGAGGGGCTGAGCTGTCAACCGATCACCACCTGGTGGTGAAGTTGGATCCACTGGCAGAGGAGGAAGTTGGACAGACCTGGCAGACCCAAACGTATTGTGAGGGTCTGTTGGGAACGTCTGGCCGAGCCCTCTGTCAGGGAGGTCTTCAACTCCCACCTCCGGAAGAGCTTCTCACAGATTCCGAGGGAGGCTGGGGACATTGAGTCCGAGTGGACCATGTTCTCTGCCTCCATTGTCGACGCAGGCAGTTCGAAGTTGTGGACGCAAGGTCTCTGGTGCCTGTCGTGGCGGCAACCCCCGAACCCGGTGGTGGACACCGGAAGTAAGGGATGCTGTCAGGCTGAAGAAGGAGTCCTATCGGGCCATGTTGGCCTGTGGGACTCCTGACGCAGTTGACGGGTACCAGCAGGCCAAGCAAGCCGCAGCCCGGACGGTCCTGGAGGCAAAAACTCGGGTCTGGGAGGAGTTCGGTGAGGCCATGGAGGAGGACTATCGGTCGGCCTCGAAGAGATTCTGGCAAACCGTCCGGCGCCTCAGAAGTGGGAAGCAGTACTCTGCCAACACTGTTTACAGTGCTGGGTGGGGAGCTGTTGACCTCAACTGGGGACATTGTCGGACGGTGGAAGAAATACTTCGAGGATCTCCTCAATCCCACCGACTTGCCTTCCAGTGAGGAAGCGGAGGCTGGGGACTCTGAGGTGGACTCGTCCATCACCCGAAGCCGAAGTCACTGAGGTAGTTCGCAAGCTCCTCGGTGGCATGGCGCCGGGGGTGGATGAGATCCGCCCTGAGTACCTCAAGTCTCTGGATGTTGTGGGGCTGTCTTGGCTGACACGCCTCTGCAACATTGCATGGAGGTTGGGGACAGTGCCTCTGGAGTGGCAAACCGGGGTGGTGGTCCCTCTTTTTAAAAAGGGGGACCGGAGAGTGTGTTCCAACTACAGGGGGATCACACTTCTCAGCCTCCCCGGGAAGGTTCTACGCCAGGGTACTGGAGAGAGAGAATTCGGCCGATATAGTCGACCCTCGGATTCAGGAGGAACAATGCGGTTTTCGTCCCAGTCGTGGAACACTGGACCAGCTCTATACTCTCCGCAGGGTGCTTGAGGGTTTATGGGAGTTTGCCCAACCAGTCCACATGTGCTTTGTGGATCTGGAGAAGGCATCCGTGTCCCTCGTGTTAGTATGGGGTCTGCTCCGTGGGGGGGGCCTTTGCTATGGGGTCTAGGGGCTGTTCTTCGGTCTCTGTAATGACACCGACTGAGCAGGAGCTTGGTTCGCATTGCCGGTAGTAAGTCAGATCTGTGGAGGAGTTCAAGTATCTCATTCTCAGGGTCTTGTTCATGACGAGTGAGGGAAAGATGGAGCGTGAGATTGACAGGCGGATTGGTGCAGCGTCCGCAGTTATGCGGTCGGTGTACCGGACCGTCGTGGTGAAGAAGGAGCTGAGCCGAAAGGCGAAGCTCTCGATTTACCGGTCAATCTACGCTTCCCACCCTCACCTATGGTCATGAACTTTGGGTAATGACCGAAAGGACAAGATCGCGGATACAAGCGGCCGAAATGAGTTTCCTCCGCAGGGTGGCTGGGCGCTCCCTTAGAGATAGGGTGAGAAGCTCAGTCACTCGGGAGGAGCTCGGAGTAGAGCCGCTGCTCCTTCTCACATCGAAGAGGAGTCAGCTGAGGTGGCTTGGGCATCTGTTTCGGATGCCCCCTGGACGCCTCCCTAGGGAGGTGTTCCAGGCATGTCCCACCGGGAGGAGGCCCCGGGGAAGACCCAGGACACGCTGGAGAGACTATGTCTCTCGGCTGGCCTGGGAACGCCTCGGGGTCCCCCCGGAAGAGCTGGAGGAAGTGTCTGGGGTGAGGGAAGTCTGGGCATCTCTGCTCAGACTGCTGCCTCCGCTCCGCGACCCGGTCCCCAGGATAAAGCGGATGAAGATGGATGGATGGATGGATACTGCATGCTCTTCCAGGTAAGAGTGTGTAAGTGTCAGTGGGTTCATATCCATTTTGGCACTGCATCCAATGCAGAATGTTGTGATTGGCAGGTGAAATCAATTAGCTGTTCAAAAGCATACACAGAGATTCACGACAGACAGGTCAAAAACAGCAGGTATTTCGGGGTGTAAAACTCAACAAAAGGCAGCTTGCATACCTGGCATCCTAACAGCAGACTTTTGCGCATGTTGGCCACTCGGATCATGAGGCAGGGCCGACCCTCGTGATTTGACACAACAGCATGTTGACTAAATTTCACTGTCTCGCCTCTCTTCTTGGGACGAGCCACCTGCAAGAGGAGGAAATCATGTCAAAGTGTTAACTGATATAACTGATATATAATGATTCCTGTCACTACACACTGTAAACACTTCGCATAACCTTCAATAATCATCTACACAGCTGCTGATTTCCTCTTTCTCTGTTCAAGATAACATGACCTTCAGTAAGAGGACATTTAGATAAAAGAAAGGTTGTTAGACTACAACTGAGACGGAAAGTGTTGAGATAACCCTGCTTTTAACAGATAAGAGTGGTAATAATCAACATGGTCACTATCTGTATGCAATTGTGTGCCAGCCATGAATTGTAACGGCCCCAGTGGAACTGTAGACCATATAAGATATTTAATATACCATGTGTACCAGAATTTAGACATTGCCAAATGTTGCACCCCCTAGTGGCAGAATGAAAAGATAGCAGTGTGCAGTGCATGCCACATATTCTTTAATGACTTCCACTTCTTCATTTCTTCAAGTCTTTAACAATCAGATTTTACAGTTTCTACTTTAAACCAAACTAATGACTACAACTGACTACCTTTGCAAGGAAGGTTCCAGTGATAAAGATCTCCATCACCATGGTGATAACTAGCTGAAAGATGAGCAGGACAATGGCGGCAGGACACTCCTCTGTGATACACCGGAAACCGTAGCCAATTGTGGTCTGAGACTCCAGAGAGAAGAGGAAGGCCCCTGTCAGGGTCTTCACCTCCATTACGCAAGGGGTATGGTTGGAAGGGGGGTCAAACTCTGGAGGAAGAGAGGAAGAACAGAAGATCTTAGGTTTGGGGGTGTAAACAAATTATCAAGGAACATTTTGTTCCCTCTCTCAGTGTTCTGCCAGGTCTTTCTCATGCTCTTTCTATAATCCAAAATTATATTCTCGTGTGTCTTTCTTCACTGTTTAGTCATTAATAAAAAAGTACTTGTTCTTCCTGGGTCCTTTTCCACAGAAAGCCAGGGGACTTTTTCAATTTAATTTTCTTGTCATTGCATGATTTCAATGTGAGTACTAAAAAGTCTTTCAAAAGTAAATTATTAATATCTGATCTTGACTTCTGTGATGACTGTGAAAAATAGTCAAAAACATTTTCTTGGGCACACTGAATATAATATACAAGATAGCTGATAAGATTATTGAGCAATATCTTTAACTCAGATCTTTCTTTAAGTACATAGTTCACAACTTTCCTCTGCTTGGTCTGATCTCCTCTCTCCATCTGATTGCCTTTGTAACTGCAGATGGACTGACAAAGCAAGGCGTCTCAAGTACTGTTAAAGGTAAAATTTGTTCATTCTCCAAACAAGATGTACACGCTTCCTTTTTACATTTAGTATTTGCTGCAGCTCCCCTTATAAAGTAAATACTGTTGGGACGTACTACTTCCGCCATAACATTGTGTGTGTGAATTTTGATCTTCCTGCTATATCCAGCGCAGAGGATAGCCATAGCATTGGAATAGCCAGAAAAGCATGCTGGCTTCCATACTGCGAAATGTGACTGGATTTATTATAACAACCTGGTATTCTATTTATTTACATACTATGTATTGAGACATATTAAATCCTTTTCTAGCATACCAAATAGTATGTACTGTGGATATTGAAAAGCACCCTAGGAGTTCACAGCCTTGCTTGTGGGGCTTTCAGCTATTTTTTTCGTAAGGAGGTTTACGATCATCATAATTTAACGTCTTAGCATACTAACATTTGATAATTAACACTAAACACAAAGTATAGCTCAAGCTGATGGGAATGTAATTTTTTAGGTGTTTGGTAAATAACGACAATATCAGACTAATTGAAGATGAAAATGATAAAACACGTCCTAAATTTCAGGGTAATGCATCCATTTTGTGTTGAGAGGTTAAAAGCATAAATGTCATTTACATGCATTGCACACCACCAAAACTATGAGGCATCATCCACTGAGGACCACAAATGGATCCATCTAACTGATTCTGCACTGTAAAGCTCCATCGTCCTCCCTCAGTCCTCCTTACCCAGTAGATCTCCATGCACCATTGCCACCAGGTACCAAAGCACTCCAAACAGGAACCAGGTTCCAGCAAAAGTGGCAGAGAAGAGGAAGAATTTGTACCGCCATTGCATGTCCAGGAAAGTTGTCCATAGGTCGCGGAGGTACAGCGCCCCTCGCCCGCTTACGTGTTCAATGTGTACATTGCTTCGTCCGTCTTTGGAGAGGACACGTCGCCTCCTTCGCAGAGCACTTGGCCCTCCAGGTCCTGTTCCTCCACCACCCGTACCCGCACCTCCAGTCTCCCCTGTGGAGCTCAGCAAGGGCTTGGTGATGTCAGTCTGCGTTTGGGAATGGCATACTTTCTGTGGGGAGGAGCCTTCAGAGGAAGGGGGAGTGGCTGAGGTCATGGCTGGTGCTACGGGGGGTTGGAAGAGACCACAGGAGGTAAGGAGAAGAAGAATGGTGGGTAAAGGGGGTATACATGGAAAGACAAAGAGAGGTAAGATGGTGAGAAAGAAGCACATAGGTTGTATGGGCAGTAAGATCAAGTGAACAGCAGGTGAGACCAAGTGCAAGATGTGTGGAAAAAGGATAAAAGAGACATTTGATAGCCACATGAATGAGAAAAATGACAGAGTGGAACATTAGGGAAGAGAAGGAGAAGAAGAAGGGATTAGACGCACATTTTTCAACTGAACAGTGTTGTGGCTGTCCACGGTGGTCCATTTAAGACCCCTTTTCTCCTTTCACTGGAGGCAGCTGGCCTTGTCAAAATAAAAGCCCTCTTTCAGCATGAAGGCACAGCTGCTCTTTCACATTAAAAGCTTGATAGTGCAGGCTCATTCATGTGTCGGTTGCACAAGACGACCACTGAATTGAGATGAGGAGACACTGGTGGTAGTTATTCCACATGAAAAAGATTACGAATTTTAACCAAATAAGCTAAGATCTTCTACTGGATGACCTTCTTCCATTTTGATGAATGCTGTTTTCATACTTTATCGTTAACTTATTGACCATTTTTTACTCATATAGAGAACTTCATTGTTGAGCATTTGCAGCAGATATGAAAAACAGATGTGTATTACAGTTTTTAGTCAGATCTAGTAGTCAGCTACTGAGAATAAAAAGTCAGTGAATACCCCTATCCACTCACTTTTGGCAAACTTTTGGTTTGGGGCTGTTTTTCAGGATTGTTTACATTGATTTGTGTGCAGAGCCCTGACCTCAACCCTATCCAACACCTTTGGGGTTAACTAACGACTAGCCAGGCCATCATCACCCAACATCCCTGGCCAACTTCTGTGATGCTCTTGTGACTGAATGGATGGGAGCAAATCCCTTCAGCCAGGTTCCACAATTTTATAGCAGTATATTAATGCTTGTGGGTTTGAAATTAGATGTTCACCAGTCAAATATGCCAGTCATGCGTAAGTGTTCAAATACAATTGGCCACACATTATATCAGATATGCCTGACTTCAATGAGTGATGGTGTAATGTATTCCCATACACTCAAGCTAAGTGCTTGTTGTCTTTCACAAGTGCCAGTTGAATGCCTGTGTCAGAGAATGGTTTAATGTGATGGGTGTATCAGTACATAAGTGTCAGTGGATCTCAAAGAGTCAGCAGTATATTGAAAAGTATGAGAAGCTCCCCACCCCATCCCTGAGTGCCATGGACTCTGTCACTCTATTGTCAGTCGTCTCTTGTACACTGTTAACAGTTTTACCCAAATCTCGGCTGCAGTTTCTCTTTCTCCACATCCTTCTTTTTCTTTCCCTCTCTCCCTATCTCACTCACTGTTTACTAAATGGCCCTTTTGTCTAAAACTGCCTCTGCTTTCCGGAGCGAATATAACAAAACCAAAAACAAAACAACACAAACAACAGCCTAAGACCCAAGACAATCTGATACGCTCTGTCCTTTCCTGTCCTTTCTGACCCTTCTCTCTCCTCTCACCATGCTGGAGTTCACACTGAGTGAATGAATAGAGATCTGTGTTGATGTCTGTGCTCTGAATACTAAGATGCAGAGGGGGAGAGAGGGGAGGGAGGCGGGGTCAAGAGGAGGCCCATGTGATTGGACATGTCCATCTCCAGCTGAACTCTGAACCCTGCAGAGCTCCTGCCTACATATACAGTAAACACACGCTCGTGTATTGGACATATAGACCTTTTGAACAGTCACAATACAAAACAATACCATTTATTGTTCAGAGGAATGTTTGATTTGCAAAGCACGGACGTTACACGCAACATCGAGCAGCTTGTGACTGCATGCATATTGATTTATCCATTCAGCGTGTAAAGGTTAAGGCTGGTGTCAGTCTATATTTTCTTAATGTCAACTACTACCACCAACAGTACATTAGTTAATTTCCCTACCCTGTCTTTCGTACTCAGTTCATCCCGTTTGTCCCTACTGATAAATCTGCCAGGACAAGGATAGGATATATTATCACCTTGTAATCTTGTTGCCTATTCACACATCCAGGAAACATAAGCATTTCTTTCAATTGATGCATAGAAGTTCAATATTCATTTTCCTTATAGCTCTGTTTTAGTCTACACCAGTTTCCAAGGGAAATATATGGCTCTTTGGCTTAAAGACTTTAGCTAACTTTGTTTGTCTCTAGTGCAGGGCAGGTAGTGTGGGTTGATGAGAGCTATTCTGCTGTAAACAGCAGCCTGCTGTTAAATCAATAATTTGCCAAATGTAAGGCCAAACCAATAATATAATAATAAGTTGAAAGATGTTAAAACATTGGGAGTGTGGAGTTTAATGATCATTTTGTGTGCACAGTGTTATTACCAACCTTTCCCACATTACACATCATTATTTGATCCATCGTTTATGTAAAAATGATACTTTGTGCAGCTTTAAAAACAGGTTAAAATAAGTAGTTCTGTTTTTATTTTAGTTACAGCTGGACACTCAGTAATTCAAACAAGAGTAGGGCATCTTTTGGGACTATTGTCTGCTGCGGACTGATAGCCAGCATTTCCGGGCAACAGTGTACTTGGGATTGGCTCCAAATAAACCACAGTGCTCGGGTTCATCATAATGAAGGAACCTGACAAGAGTTGCAACAGAATGTTTTGGGGCAACAGTGAGTCTGACAATATTTGCTAGAAAGTTCAGTTCATTATTGGTTTTGGTCTTTTCATGGGATTGGTTGATAATAACAAAAAATATCACCACCCTTATCTTAATAGTATTTTAAGTCATTACACTTGTAAAATGTACCAATATCAAAATCAGTAGCGGCAAAACAATATTCGAGTATATCAGCCTCATTGACAGTAATACAGATGAATCTCCTTTCTTGTAAAATGACTTTCTACACTCATTGAACAACCACACTCAAGGTTAGGATCTCTTCCTCTCTGTCCGGCTCTCCATCCCTCTCCTTCCCTCTGTCCTGTGTGCACAAGAATCCTTTGTTTTCGAGGAGATGAAAGGGACAAAAGCCACCATTGAAAAATACGACTGGGTGAGCGAGTGAGTGAAAGAGGGAGCAACTTAGATGGGGAGAGGAGAGCGGTACGGAGCGGTGAGTGTGTGTGTGTGAGAGAGAGTGTGTTTGCGACTGTGTTTGATGGTGTGTGAGTATGCAGTGCTTGACATTGTGAGGGGGCAGAGTTGGGAGGGAAGAAGAGAGAGAATAATTGGTTTCGGGTGACAAAAGGAGTGAAAGAGGAAGAGGGAGAGAAATGGATGGTGGAGGAGAGTGAGGAAGGGGTATGTGGAGTGAAGGTGGAGGAAACAGATCAGTGACAAAAGATGGTCATTAGTATTCCAGAAGAGAGAGTAATCCCTTCCACTCAGTGCCCCTGTCCAGTGTCCACAGCCATAAAGAACCCCCAGCAGCCAGTACACTGCGCTGAAAGGACTCAATACAACACAACTTGAATGGCTGTGACCACTGTCCACACCACAGCAGCCTCTGCACCAGACTGAAAGGGCTGTCTAAACATCAACACATGCCTTGCCAAGAAGGCATCTGCTCAGCCAACACAGGACGCCTTTACCACAAACTTGCTGGAGCCAAATTCAGCACTGCACATTGCAATACAAATGAGCTGCTGTTGTGTCAGTGTATCTTTACACTTTATACAGTGAATGATTTCAGACAATCTCATTGAGCGAGACCCTCTTCTTTGTCCTTTGTCCCATTTCCACTTTAGTCTCTTCATCTGTCTCGCTATTGCTGGCCTTAGTAAATTCAAGTAAAAAGTTGAGGCACTGATCAGATCTGACAGCCACCTGTTTATTTCTCAAAGTCAGAAACACACATCTGCATGTATAAGGAGGTCATATGAGCTGACAGCACCGCATAAACCACAGAAGTCAGATTTAAAAAGATGATCTTTGGCGCCAAGAGTCACGTGAACTACAGCTAGATGCAGCAGGACATTAACTTGATTTCTCTGTGGCAAAATACTGCAAGAACACTGATGTTTAAACTTACATGCACGATGATGCAGCTTATTTGCCATAGACAATCTGTGAACCTGTTCATACTTTGTTGATCAATAGATATGAATTAGAATACAACTTTTTATGTAACCCATGATATATATTTTATTAATTAGCTTAGGAATTGGGAGGTTCTTTTTCACAACTCATCAATTTACACTAATCTAAATTTGGAAAGTCACGGTTTTTACTGGACAGCTTTTGACTTAAGATAAACTTAAGCTAGCTTTGTAAAACTTACATATTATAAGAGACTTTTTTTAATAGACTAACATTTTAATGCTGCTTTTGAGAACAGTCATAAGAATCCCAGTCTAATTTGACACGCTTTGTAAAGGTTTATCATTTGTAACTCATGTTTTTCTTGATGTTTAATATAACTATTAACAGAATAATGTTTGGGTGCATAAAGGTGTCAGTATGCTCGAAAATAGCTGGTGTGTTGTCCGACCACGCCTGAGGGCAGATGTGATTTACTTAAAGGTCATGTGAAAATCCTGTTGTCATAGATTGAGCCAAGATGTGATGATAATTTAAATGGGAATAATAATGCATGCTTGGAGGAAAAATACAATCAATGCAGCAATTAATCGTTCATGTAGCTGCTTATAAACGCAATCTTCTGCCACTGCAACTTTAACTTTATCTACTCACTTATCTACATTTCTGTGTTCTTGTATGGTGGTCGCTGCATCATCCATATTCTATGTTAACAAAATTGACTGTCATATAGTTTAACAACAGGAAGTAAATGTGGCCTGCAGCTCAGACGTTTTTCTCAGTGTGTCTGGATCTGTTGAAATCACCACGTAACACTTAAACCACTAACCCCAAAACCACTCGTCTTCACTTCCTCGGCCCAGAATTAGTAGCTGCAGAGTTACAACACTGATCCAAATTAAACACCAGGCCACCAGGCTGTAATTTAGGTCCGACTTTTACCATGGTCGTCCGAATCAGTAGTAGCCAGCGGCCTGTCTCTCTGCTGTAAATCTGACGGGTCTACTGATGTTGTGGTGCTGATGAGGTTTCTTCAATGGGAGGATGTGATTTGTTTTGACTGACTTCGGACCGCAGGCTTTCTGCAGAGTCAAAACACTGGGAGTACTGTACTACAACTTGTGTTTTCAGCTACGTCTCATGTAATTTTTTTCACCTCTGCTTTGCATTTAAATATTTACCACTGCCATTAAAACTGTTGTAAAAACATTTATTAAGCATAGGTAAGTTGTGGAGACTTGAGCTGCTGAATTATTGTTGACTGCAAAACATTTATTACATCTAGTACAATATTAAGTATTGTAGGATTTTACATTTTTTTGCTACTAATGTAATGACATAGACCCAGATAATTCAGTTTATCAGATTTGATTCTGGACCCCTCTCTTTGTTGTCACACATCACTGATATCACTCCGTGTTACAAACACAACACAGTGGACACAATGACTGAGCACCTGTTTGAATGTTGACCTTAAAAAACATACAGTGTGTTTCCTCTGATTCTTCCCCCACAATTACAATCCTTATAGCAAACTAGCAAAAGACACAAGAAGAATATAACAGCTAGAACGAGCACTGGGCTGTTAGAGGAATATCACAGAGCAGTATTGTAGAACAAGAACAAATAAAGAAATTAAGGATACAGTAGTCCACTAAGTAACACTGTAAGTGCTTATGATTTATTATAATGCAGAGTTTTTAGTTGGGTGCATTTGATGATGAAATTGGGCCACGATGATCATAACACAATTTGCATTGTAAGTAAAGGAGGTAAGTAAATAAACAGCACAGTAACTATAGAAACACTTGGCCTGCACACAAGTCAAATAAGCTGCCAGAGCTTTACATTATTGGGTGTCCTGATAATAGGAAGAAGAGAAAACTGTTTCTGTGTCTCTTACCTCTCTGTTGACTTGTAAACAGGAGTTCACTTTGGCCACAGCTTGGAAAACTTGGAAAGACTGAGTTAATTTCACTGTGCAGCAGACATGTGAAAAAGATATAAAACTGTTAATCAGTCTTGAGAATGGGGGGCGGGGGACTGAGAAAAAGATGAGGAATTTCACGGTTTTGAACGACGCGCACTTGTTGACAGCTCAAGCATGTTTTAAATGACCCCCCTCGCTTTGACATCACATTGTTTGCGTGCTCTTCTCCTGCTGTCCCCGCTATGTTGTCGTCATCCTGGGTCTTAAAAAGGAAAAAAAAACCAACTCTAAGAAAACAAAAAAAGCACGAAACCCAGTCAGAAGAGAGGCCCAGATGAGAAGCGGTCAGTCGGTGTCTCCCAGCACACTGGTACTGGCAGTACCGGTTCTGGCTCACTGTTACTGGGTCATTATGTAATCAGATGAGCACAGTTTGCGCTTCTCCTTGCATGGTGGAAATGAGAGGGAGCCCTGTGCGCTCTGACCGAGAGGAGTTGAAGAAGCTCGTGCTGTCCACTCCTCCAGGACCCCCCGTGCACGCCTCTCTATATAAACCAACAAAAGTATTCAGACGGCCGCTGTTGCACGACATTTTTAATTAATTAATTCAACTCTCCTCCCAGTTTCTCCTCCTCCTCCTCCCTCTCCGTGTCTCTCCCTGACTGTACACTATAAATGGGCCTCTTTGTTGCGAGGCCTCCTCCGCTGTTTCAGCCTTTGTCAACTTTCTCATGTAAATGTTTGATGGTTAGAAGATACAGGCCTGAAAGTTGTTGCACTGAAACGGAGGTATTTACAAATCAAAGACAGAAAAAAAAGAAAAGAAAAAAACTAAGAGGCTCTTTTCTTGCGCACTTGGCTCCTCGCAGTTTTGCGTTGGCCAGCGTGTGGTGAATGGATAATGTCGGTGCATCTCTGTGAGGCTGTGCCATGTCCGCCTGCAGGGAGGGGGACCCGCTGGTGTATAGGCGAGCGCACATGACATGGTCCTGCTGTGTGTGGACAGCACGGGATGACCGGGATGAATTAATTCACCAACGTAACATCTATTATACTGAAACACTGGCCCAGTGGTGGAATGTGTTGTAACTTTCACCTCTGATGTAAAGGGAAAAAGTGGTGGAAAGTAATTACATTCACTCAAGTACTGTACTTAAGTACAAGTTTGAGGTTCTTGTACTAAACTTCAGTATTACATTTTAGATATTTTGTGCCACAACATTTTTTTACAGCTTCAGTCACTCTGGAGATTCAATTTTGATAAAACAACTTAATAACAATGATTTTATGCACACAGCATTTGATGAAAAGATGACTATGATGCATTGTTATGTATGAAAAACAGGCTATATAAAATAGTTCACTTTAGCTCCACATGCAACATCAAAATGCTGCTTACACATGATTAATAATCCAATAATGTCATATGTATAATTATATGACAAATTCTGATGAAGACTTTTACATTGCTTTTTACTTGAAACTTTACTTTTACTGTAGTAAAGATCTGACAACTTCTTATTTATGCTTTATTAAGATATTTAGCAATTCGGCCTTTAGATGTTTAATTTGGAGTCTTAACTTATAGCCATTTACTGTTTGGATGATGCCACCCAGTGACCTGGACTCCCCTGGGATTTTATTGTCATTGTCACTACTGTGTAATTTTATGTCCTTCATCTTCTTTCTTTCTCATATAATGTCGCACAACAGCAAAGGAAAGACATCAAACTCACAATTGACTATCATATAGATGGAGTTAGTAAAATCACTGTACACTTACAGGAAGATACTACTTTTCCTACCTCTATACTATTCAGTTTGTTATAACATGGCCAAAAAAAACATACAGCACTCTGGTGTGCAGATTTTCAAGACTTTATTTTCATTTAATGTTTTTAAGCTCTCAAATTTATGTAAGTTATATTAACTGTTATTCCTCTTTTTTAGAGTATCATATATCCACAATATAACAAATTATATGGTGTAACTCCCTCTACAGTTAGTCTAAGTCTCTATAGGTGCAGCCTAATAGAGTTCTTCTAATGACAGTGAAAAGGGCAACTTGTCAGCCCACCATTCAAAGCTTGCCTTTTAACTCTGTTTTCACAGGGGTTAAATTAACCATATGTTCAGATGAGACTCCCCAGGCGGGGCGCAGACGCATGAATCTGCAGCTAGGACGCATTGCACAATAAACCCGCTGCAGCGCAATATTTGGCCCGGCTGGTTTCACACGCACATCAATCTGCGGGGCCCCTCCAACCTGTCAGTGGGTGTTGTTTCTCCTCAACAGCGTCCCCTGCCCTGCAGAGTTTGGGGCTTCCCTTATCCAGAGCAATGGGGCCCTGCATCTGTAGGGGCCCAGATTATATGAGTGTGTTTACCTTCTGGGTGACATTTTCATGATGATTTGTGCCCTTTTAGGTCAGGGTCATCCTTGCCTCCCCTGGTGTGGAAACTCACCTGAAGCCTTGAAGAACAAAACAAACACATCAAGCTGCTCCTTACAGAGAGAGATGCTTTGGAAAATCAATGTACAATCTGTGGAAGAAAACATTTTGTGCTCGATATGTGTATTTACTGTCCTGAAATAACCTACTCTGTCAAACCCACATGAAACATTTGCAACAAACACTACTTAACCTGTGGCATCTTTCTTAATGAACAAATGTTACAGGAACAGACATGACCTTTATTATTACTATACCTGTATGAGAAGGCAGTAATAATCTCAATAATCCCATTAGTTAATTGAAAGCTCAGCAGGTGGAGTCAATGAAAGAGTCTGGCAGTGTATAATGTAATAATATAATGTTTACTAGTAACACCAACTTTGCTATCTCAACAATTACTTGACTTATTAACTTGTACAGACATTCATGATGCCCAGAGGAGAAAACCCCAACCTTGCCCAACATTAGCACGTTAGCATGTGAAGACGAGCATTTAGAATAAAACTACACTAGCATGGCTACTGTGCTCTGCAAACTCACGTTTATGTAAAGATTTTGTGGAAAGCATACACCTTAAAACAACATTACTCATGAAATATAGCATACATGTCCATTTTATTATATTTATCATGACACTGGTGGTAGCTATAAAGTCCCAAACCACTTAAACTCTACTGATTTAAGTTTAAGCAGTATCACTGATTGGGTAGCAACCATGCTATATTTTCTCCAAGCTATCAGACGAAACAGGCCGGCCTCATGTATATATGGTTTCATTCAATGCTGTAAAATACAAAGGCTCCATATCTCCGTATTATATTTAACCCACTTGAAAGTGGGTATGTATGAAAGAATGTGACCTTGCCAAGCCAACAGAAACCAACACATTGCCTCTCTGTTTTCAGACCGGCTAGAGTTTTAGGAAAACTGTGTCACGGAGGTCAGCGGTCACAGAGAGAGCGTCAAGAGAGGAGGGAGGAGAAGAAAGAAGAAAGAAAGAAAGAAAAGACAGACAGATGGGGTATAAAATGAAAAGAGGAAGCAAGCATGCAATATACTCTAAGAGGACAAAAAAAGAAAAAGAGGAAGGAGGAGAAGAGGCAAACAAAAACAGGAGAGACAATGAAAGAGGAGGTGTGGAGGAAGGAGAGAAAGTGCACAATGCCGAGTGGTCGGAAGGCTCCCTCCTGTTTTCACCTACATCCTCCTCTTTTTCCACCCCTCACTTTGTTGATCTGTCTCTCTGGGACTGGAAAAGGTTTGTGTTTCCATCACATGTTGCACAAGTTGCCCTCCCCCTCTCTTTTAATCTGTCACTTTCACTACCCTCCAACCCCGCACCACACACACATACACACCAAAACATCAAGTGCAGCTCTCTATTCATGTGACTTCCTCAAATGTTTTTCTCTCTGAGTGTGAGAAAACCACCTCTTAGCGAGAACTGTGGTAAAAAGGTGCAATAAGGTGCATAGGCGCTTCAAAAAATCTCATTTTACACACACTCATTTCAGGACAAAATCTCAGAAACAATAGAAATGAGTGATGAAAACAGGAAGGTCATGCATGGCTGATTATGCATCGCATGTGTTCATGAGACACATTAATAAAATGAACTGTGTTTTTATGCCGTTTATTTTCCATTTTGAAAACTAAAATAAACAGTTGGAAAGTCAGTTGGAGTGACAGCAGCATGGGAGAAATATATCAAACACTAATCTCTCACTCCATCTGGTGGTTGGCTGTCTCAGACACACTTATCATCATAAGAATGTGTAGGAAAAAAACACCTTTTTTATCAGGTATTACATTGCTATTTTCAGCTTGTTTCTAAATTTCCACTTTTAATTATCATATGTTTTATAAGAATTTTCAGTCTCATACTGTTTGATTTATGATTGATTCAAAGATAGACCTCATGTAAAATTGCAGGTTTTTATTTAGCGAGCACAAAAACCTAAATTCTTTAAGAGATTAACTTGGTGTTGATGCAGCTGTAATCATCAAAAGTAGCCTCATTGTCATTGCTGCTCCTCAAAGAGCAATAGTAGTTATTTTGGTTTCAGAAGGATTCAAAATATATATATATAATAATATTCATTAAAAAATATTGCTGTATTTAAAAGTATTGCTGCCTGTCAGGTTCATGGGCCTTGATTTATTTCTGCCTTTGGATATGACGTGGGTGACATCTGCACACCTTCAGACTGCTCACAAGCTTCTCAGCAGTGGATGCTGAGAAATCTGATGATTTGAATTTGGTGACTGAAATTAACTTGCTCTCTCTTTCTCAGAAATAGGGCTGCAGTTTCTGTCTCCCAAGATAATATATACACTAATATACCCCCATGGGCCACTTATGGGACCTCCAAGAAACAATAGGTACCTTTTTAAGGGTAAAAGGTACATATATGTGTCATTTTTGCTAAATGTTAAGGTACAGTATCAGGAAAAAGTGTGTGTTAAAAGAAAAAGTGAAAGGTGCTGAATCCTGAGTGCACATATATGACTGCTACACACAGAATTAAATATAGGAACTGTTGGCAATAAAATCGTATTTTTTCAATCGAATTTCTAAAAAGTTCATGTCTGAAGGTACATTATTTCTGACAGTGTAAGTAAGGTTCCAAAGTGAAACATCCAAACCATAGGAAGTTGGTACTTCTTTAGACTGGATCATGTGTTTTTATTGTTATTGAGTTATAAGCAGTTTCACCAATTTACTATATGAAGAAAAGAAAACCTGCAGCCTTCATCTCATGACTAGAAACCTAATTTCAACTCATGTGACATGCAGGCAGGTCTGCTTAAATATAGAGCACATGGGCTCACTGAATAACATTGTGATCTGATGGTGATCATACGATAGTCAGTTGGTATGACCTTTATAGTCACTGAATCTCAACCTAACTGAATACCAATGAGAGATTTTAAAGTGACATGTTATATATAAGCTCTTTTTATGTTCAACCTGTGTTCCCAGCCTTAGGGTGAACATGGCAAAAGTGATGTCACGGCGTCTCTTGGGTGTTTTATGGAATATCAAATGATGATTTTTCAGTTGATAGTTTTCTCAAAATGTGCAGCAAACTCCAGCTTTCAACATTTGTTTTCTTGCTACAGAGGACAACCTCCCTGATGGAGCATAAACTGATAAACCAGTGTTGCTAAAGGCCGTGCAGGATGAAACAGTTATGTCTATCCAAAAGCACATGCACACATGTACAAATGCAAGGTCTGCTCCTCCTTCTGCATTCGTTCTATCTAATGCGCTGCAGCATGGCAGTCTCCAAATAGCTCATCTAATTTCTGCCTTCATGAGGTTGATTCAGGTTCTCACAATGATGACAACCTGATCTGATCTTTCTTTGTCAGCATAAAGGCCTTCGCAAAGTGACTTTATTTATACACCATCATGTTTAGTCTTAAGCTGATAAAATCTTATTTCTTTAAATAAAATATTATCTCATTATTTCACTGAAATAGTTTCCTTCCCTCCTCTTCTCTGGTCATCATTTGCCTCACTTCCTATCATGGTACTGTGAGAAAATGTGTTTTCACTGCTGCTCAAATGTGATGTGACAGGATGTCACATTAGCCACAAGCCAGCTGTTGTTCCTGTGAGACAGCTTGTTAAGGATAATCTAGGTTAAAAAGGTCAATGTTTTGAAACCTTTGTCAGATAATTGAAATAATAATTGAAAGCAGTTTGTGCCACATTAAGCAAATCATTTGGCTTTTCAGACTTTCTCCTTTAGTCTATTAGATTGCCAAAAGTCTCATAAGTGGTCCATACAGTCATTTAAAATGTTGGTCTGTTCACGTTTGAGCTGGTTTTCCAAATGAAGAGCATGCGGTCAAAAATCTTGAGAGTTTCAGATGTTCCTGGTGAGCAACAACTGTGTTAATCTTCCAGTGTCTTGAAGTATGATGTCCACCTAAAATTTGTTACTTTGAATGCATCAGTTCTTACTGACTCCAACTGACACTTGTTTCAGGTAAAATACCGAACGCTCATGTTTTATCCCTGTTTAAAGGGGTTGATCTTACTGATCATAACTATCACACTATGCACCACCAATTGCCATGTTTAGAAATAGTTTTAGAGATAGTGGTGAGCAAATCAAGGGCTAAATGACCAAATCAATTCATCTATCGTAACTGATTTTCAATTTGGGTTTTGGGCAGGTATGACATTGTAAGTCAACATTGCAACACTTGCAACCCCAAGCTACTTCCTGTATCCAAAGGAGTTTTCCCAAGGATCTGTTCAGAGTCCTCTTCAGTTCAAAGCTTTCTATCACACCAACCAACTTCAATTCTGAAATCTCCAGATAATGCTGTATTTTTCACACAGCAATCAGAGGTGTAGAAAGAGGAAGCCTCTGAAGCTGAACCATCTGACAAATAGCTCTTATGAAGTATACTGGAAGCTTAATACATTGATGCTTTTTAGTAAAATGTACAAATTATGGTTTTTACTCTTATTTGGATTATGTTTATGACTATTTTCTTTTATTATATTAGCTTCTTTAGATTTATATTGGTAAGGTGTAGAGGTATCTTGCTTATTGGGTCATATTGTCTGGACCTCTGTTATGTTGCTTCCCAGTTCTGGCTGAGCTCACCTACCCACAAACTCAGTTTATCTACAGATGATGATCTATGATTGATGATGATGTTCTCTGTACATGTGGCATCTATTGCACGTCTGTCCGTCCCAGGGAGAGGGATCCCTCATCTGTGGCTCTTCCTCAGGTTTCTTCTTTTTCCCATAAAGGGTTTTTTGAAGTTTTTCCTGACTCGGTTCGAGGGTCTAAGGACAGAGGGTGTCACAACTGTACAGATTGTAAAGCCCTCCGAGGCAAACGATGTTTGTGATTTTGGACTCTAAATAAATAAATTTGATTTTTGATTTAGATTTTGACCTACATTGCTTCATCGTCCCTGGAAACAACACAGCTGATCCAGAGCCTTGGCTTAGAGACCTGTGGTCATGTAGGTCATCCATTATATAACTCTGACCACACGAATGACCATATGTGTCCCTACACACCCACACTATTAGTGTGTCATCTGTCATTTGACACAAATATTTTCATGTCATGCATGTTCTACATTACAGTACGTATGATGAAACAACACCATTTCTTTTATATACGAAAATCCAGGGATGTTTGTGTACCCTTTCCACAGATGGGCCCCATGAATCATTATTACTTTTCACCCTACTGTTACACTTTTTATCATATTCATATATTTTGATATTATGGGAATTCTGAAACAATACACATAGTTCCAGAGTCACTGTAATAATCATTCAGGTGTAGTTTCCCACTGTTACCTCCACTGTGTGAAAACGGTCAGTGTGCCCCAACTGGCACACAGAGCAGAAAAAAACACTATTAGACCCGTATGATTGTGCAAATGAATGTGAGCAAATATCCATGTCTTTGTGCACTCTGGATTTTTCGGTGCATCATCTGACCCCAGAGTGTCACTGTCAATGTGAAAACCCAACCTTTGATTTTAATCCAGCTGTCTGTCACATGGTTGTTTTCCCAGCGTTATCTTTAAAGATAAGCTGTCTGCAGGTTATGTAAAATGCACTTTTATACATATCCATGATCCATGATAAAGGCCATCTAAAGAGGACACTTGAAGCCCTGTTTTATGTTTATTAGAGATGAAGATCTGCCATAGATTTTTTTTTACTGTGTGTTTTGTCTGTTTTTATGGTAAATTATTTTTTTTCTAAACTAATTAAGTGATTGACTAGTATAATCATCTCACTCCAAAGGTTGATTTTTGTCACCTTAATTAAAAAAATAAAACCTTAAGCCCCCCCTGAAATCTTGAAATAACCTTGAGATTTGTATGTATGCTAAACAAAAGATATACAAAAACATATTTTTACGTCCATTACACCCACTAACACAAGTTATGAACAGAAATATGGGACAAGATATCATTTTTGAGGACATACAGATAGTCTTTCATAAAAAGTCTTTTCCTGCCATACAATCCTGGACAGCAGTTTGAGTCTGTCTGGAGGGCCGGTAATTTGCGCCTTTTGCATATTGCTGTTTATGTAACAGAGGGAGCATTAGGGAACGTGTCCTCCTAACAAGGACTGTCACACACTGACAGCATTTGGCACTCATCATAAATGTGCGAGCACTCATGACCCAGTGCTTCAGTTTTATGTAATGTGTTTATTGCAGGAATGACTACGGGAGGGAACTGAACATTTGCTGCTTTTCTGTGTAATTAGGCTTTTATGTGAACTCATATTTCAGTTTTATTGCTCAGGAAGATACAGTGTCAAGGCTGCAAAGCAAAGCAAAGTCTGACATTCATGTCTTGAGTCATAGGAATATAGTATATCCATCTGTGTAGCTAAAGACACATAACCCACACACATTTACATGCATCCAAACTAACCCTACTAATTTTTTAAACTGTTAAGAAACTCTAACAACAGGTAGCAATGCAAGAAATTGTATTGAAAACCTAAATTTGCTTTAATAAGAACACAACAAACTCTTGTATTATTTAATATTTAGCATTAATGCATCTTTGTAGGGAATATCAAATGTGAATTCTTGTTCTGCCTAAAAACAAGTGAGGAAAATGCATACATTATTGGGCATATAAATAATTAATCAGCAGAGACTGATTTATCAGTGTTAGCAGTGATAAGCAGTTAATCTATAAAGTCATTTACCAAGTAAAAATACTTAATTGGTGTGAAGTTGCTCTCTTTTGAGTTTCATATCACTTTAACTTTGAGGTTTCTGACAGTTACCATGAAAAACAAGGAGGGTTATTTAAAGTAGTTATGGTTAATTATTAGTCACACTTACATGCATGCATATCATTTCTGTTTATGCAGATTTGATCCCCAAGAAAAAAAGGATGTGAGTCATTAAGATCTTTACTTCAAAGTTAAGATATTATCTTCTCATTTAGGTGTTTTATATCGCACTCTACTTCACTTGAAAGCTATATTAATTGGGGTTGGAATTTTTTTTCTGTTTTGGGTCTTTTGAGGGCTACCAGTAGCAACATTTTGGCCACGTGATGAACGTCAGATGTTCGCTATCAGTTTAGATCTCTTTCGTCATCCACTAACTTCTAAGGGAGCTATCGGTAGTGATGGGAATTCCGGCTCTTTGTAGAGAACTGGCTCTTTTGGCTCGGCTCACTAAAAAGAGCCAGCTCCAACAGTAATGTAAAATTATGCGCATAATGAATTATTAATGTAAAAAAAATACATGTATTGTTTTTTTTATTTATATATGTTTATTATATAGATATGCCTTTATTTATTCACTCTACAGAGTGCTACAAAAAATAAATTATAAAATACAAAAACAAACTTTTAACTATTTACAATTGAACATTTAAAAAAAAAAAATTTTAACAATTTTAAACTTTTAGCTTTTTTTCTACTAAACACAATTTAAAGTGAAACAGCACAGAATCACTGGCTCAATAAGAGATTTTAATCTTGCAGACTCTACACTCTGCCTTTGTATTATCATCCATCCATCCATCCATCTTCTACACGCTTATCCGGGACCGAGTCATGCAGGAGCAGCAGCAGTCTAAGCAGAGACGCCCAGACTTCCCTCGCCCCCAGACACTTCCTCCAGCTCTTCCAGGGGGACTCCGAGGCGTTCCCAGGCCAGCCGAGAGACATAGTCTCTCCAGCATGTCCTGGGTCTTCCCCGAGGGCCTCCTCCCGGTGGGACATGCCTGGAACACCTCCCTAGGGAGGCGTCCAGGGGGCATCCTGAAACAGATGCCCGAGCCACCTCAGCTGACTCCTCTCAATGTGAAGGAGAGCAGTGGCTCTACTCCGAGCTCCTTGCCCGAGTGACCGAGAGCTTCTCACCCCTATCTCTAAGGGAGGAGCACCCAGCCCCCCTTGTATCCGTGATCTTGTCATTTCAGTCATTACCCAAAGTTCATGACCTTAGGTGAGAGTGGGAGCGTAGATTGACCGGTAAATCGAGAGCTTCACCTTTGACTCAGCTCCTTCTTCACCACGACGGTCCGGTACACCGACCGCCACAACGCTTAACTGGAGGCTGCACCAATCCGCCTGTCAATCTCACGCTCCTCACTCGTGAACAACACCCCGAGACTTCACTTGAGGCAGGACCTGTCCACCCTTTTCCGGTCGAGAACCATGGCCTCGGATTTGGAGGTGCTGATTCTCATCCCAGCTGCTTCACTCTCAGGCTGCAAACCGCTCCCAGTACATACTGAAGGTCCAAATGGTTTGATGAAGCCAACAGGACAACATCATCTGCAAAAAGCAGAGATGAAATCCTGTGGTTCCCAAACTGGACTCCCTCCAGCCCCTGGCTATGTTACCTAGAAATCCTGTCCATAAAGATTATGAACAGAACCAGGTGACAAAGGGCAGCCCTGCCGGAGTCCAACATGCACTGGAAACAGGTCTGACTTACTACTGCCGGTACAATGCGAACCAAGCTCCTGCTCCGGTCGTGCAGAGAGACTGAACAGCCCTTACCTTAGCAAAGGACCCCATACTGTGAGCACCCCCCACAAAATAACACGAGGGACACGGTCGAATGCCTTCTCCAGATCCACAAAGCACATGTGGACTGGTTGGGCAAACTCCCATAAACCCTCAAGCACCCTGCAGGTATAGAGCTGGTCCAGTGTTCCATGACCGGGACGAAAATCGCATTGTTCCTCCTGAATCCGATTGTCGACTATCGGCCTTGAATTCTCCTCTCCAGTACCCTGGCATAGACCTTCCCGGGGAGGCTGAGAAGTGTGATTCCCCTGTGTAGTTGGAACACACACTCTCTGGTCCCCTTTTACTTTTTAATGCCAAGAGGGACCACCACCCCTGTTTGCCACTCCATGGGCAGGTACTGTCCCCTGACCTCCATGCAATGCTGCAGAGGTGTGTCAGCCAAGACAGCCCCATCCAGAGACTTGAGGTACTCAGGGCGGATCTCATCCACCCCCGGCACCTTGCCACCGAGGAGCTTGCACGAACTACCTCAGTGACTTCAGCTTGGGTGATGGACAAGTCCACCTCATAGTCCTCCTCCATGGCCTCACCAAACTCCTCCCAGACCCGAGTTTTTGCTTCCAGGACAGCCCGGGCTGCGGCTTGCTTCAGGCCTGCCGGTATCTGTCAACTGCGTCCAGGAGAGTTTCACAGGCTGCAACATGGCCCGATAGGGACTCCTTCTTCAGCTTGACTGACGGCATCCCTTACTTCCGGTGTCCACCACCAGGGTTTGGGGAAGGTTGCTGCCTTGCCACGAGGCACTTAGGCACCAGAGACCTTGCCTAAGTCCACAACTTCGAAACACCCGGCGTCGACAATGGAGGCAGAGAACATGGTCCACTCGGACTCAATGTCCCCAGCCTCCCTCGGAATCTGTGAGAAGCTCTTCCGGAGGTGGGAGTTGAAGACCTCCCTGACAGAGGGCTCAGGCCAGACATTCCCAACAGACCCTCACAATACGTTTGGGTCTGCCAGGTCCAGATCTGTCCAGTGTCCTCCTCTGGTAGCGGATCCAACTCACCACCAGGTGGTGATCGGTTGACAACAGCTCAGCCAGCCCTCTCTTTTACCCGAGTGTCCAAGACATACTGGCCGGAGATCAGATGAAAGCGACAACAAAGTCGATCATCGACCTCCAGCCTAGGGTGTCCTGGTGCCACGTGCACTGATGGACACCCTTAAAATGCTCGAACATGGTGTTTGTTATGGACAAACTGTGACTAGCACATAAGTCCAATAACAGAACACCGCTTGGGTTCAGATCGGGGAGGCCATTCCTCCCGAATCACGCCCCTCCAGGTATCACTGTCATTGCCCACGTGAGCGTTGAAGTCCCCCAGTAGAACAATGGAGTCCCCAGTCAGAGCACTATCAAGTACCCCTCCCAGGGACTCCAAGAAGGCTGGGTACTCTGTACTGCTGTTCGGCCCGTGAGCACAAACAACAACAGTAAGAGACCTATCCCCAACCCAAAGGCACAGGGAAGCGACCCTCTCGTTCACCGGGGTGAACTCTAACACATGGCGGCTGAGCTGGGGAGCTATAAGCAAGCCCACACCAGCCCACCGCCGCTCACCCTGGGCAACTCCAGAGCAGTGGAGGAGGGTCCAGCCCCTCTCAAGGAGCTGGGTTCCAGAGCCCAAGCTGTGCGTGGAGGTGAGCCCAACTATCTCTAGCCAGTATCTCTCAACCTCCCGCACACAAGCTCAGGCTCCTTCCCCCCCAGCGGTGAGGTGACATTCCAAGTCCCTAGTGGCAGAGTTTTGGTCCAGGGATTGGGTCGTCCGAGGCCCCTGGCAATGATGACTGCTACCCAAACCACATTGCACCGGCCCCTCATGGACCTTTCTGCGGGTGGTGAGCCTACTGGAAGGCGGGCCCACATCGTCATTTCGGGCTGAGCCTGGCCAGGTCCCGTGGTCAAAGACCCAGCCACCAGGCGCCCGCCTGTGAGCCCCAACACCAGGCCTGGTTCCAGGGTGGGGCCCCAGTAATGCCAATCCAGGCAACATAATGGTCCTTGTTGGTCTGCTATCCATGAAGAGCTTGTGAACCGTCCTTAGTCTGGCCCGTTACCTAGGACCTGTTTGCCATGGGATACCCTACCAGGGGCGTAATGCCCCTGACAACATAACTTCTAGGATCATTCTGGGCACACAAACCCCTCCACCACAGTAAGGTGGTGGTTCAAGGAGGGGTTTGTATTATCAATTGAATTGAAATGGGTCCAGATTTTACTCCTTTTCCTGCTGTCACTCATTTTCTTAACTTTACCTTTCCAGCACGTTCGTGTTGTCTCTCCTTGTGGCCCACTGGCCCCTTGCTCTCTTTATCTCTCTCATCTCCCTGACTCCCTCCCTCCTGTTCTCCTGTTGGTGCGGCTCCCGTCGTTCACTTCAAAGAACTGGCTCTAAGAGCAGGATCGTTCGCGACCGACACATCACTAGCTCTTTAGCTGCTAAATGCTTTGTTATGTTCACCAGTTAGCTGCTACCTTTGCCTGTCTGCTGTTTGCTGCTAGGCAAGGTCAAGGTAATCCTTATTATCCAACTGATCCAGCTGAATAATTTATTACACAGCCAGCAGTAAAACACTATCATCACACCAATCAACACACAACATTTCACACAAAAACACAGAATCACTTTATGTTATTCAGAAGGGTGTTAGCAGCACAGACCAGTAAGTTCTTCAGCATTTTGGCAGATTATATCTGCAACCATATGGAAGAGGCCTGATTACTTCATTAAGGGTAACTGGGGTCAACAAGATAATAATGATATGATAAAAGTTCAGAGTTTTTTCCACAGAAAATAGCATCCTGCTGGAAACAGGTCAGTGAGTATGGTGACACAGAACCAAATGTTAAATTTGCAGGCCAAAACAAAAACAAACAAAAAAAACAAAACAGTGAGCTGAAAGAAGCTAAAAAGCTCTGTAACATTAAGTGGAGCTGCAGAGTTGAGTGCTAATTTTGTGTCACTATGACATCTTTTACATTGCACTTGGCCATTTGACCTGTGGTTAATAATAAAAACACTGATTAGAGCATCTTTAATAGCATGTATAATGTCTACATCTTAAGTTGGATATAAGTAACACATTGTAAAGTCAGCAAATCTTAAGATCTGTGTGAAGTGTTTCTTCAGTGGCCAATAATCTGAGGTGGTACCCCTCTGAAGTGTGAATCCCAAAAGGAGGCAATCTGAGATTCTGATAAATGGTTGTATTTGTTCTTTAAAGTCATGGTCTTCTGTCAAAACACTGCAGACTACTGATCTGATTTTTATCAGTAGATTTAAGCCTTTAAAAGTCTCTTTGTATAAACCCCAGTTGTCTGTTTGGGGCATCCTCAAGTAACACACTGAGTTCATACACTTACACGGTTTTGCAACATCGGCCTTTGATCACGCTGCTTTCCCTAAAAGGTCCAGTGCCTTGCTCAGCAGCAGTTGATAAAGTTTTCAATTTCTTATCTCCGTTTTTTTCTTCAGGCTTTGTCAAAGGAGTTGAGCATCATCTGGTACAACATTGAACATAAAACAGGACGGGGATTTGTTTTATTATCAAAGATTGTCATCTTAATCACATATGTAGGTCCAGAATTTTGTGAATAATTCCACAAATCCTGCTAGTCATCAAAATAACAATAAAGAACACAAAATTTCATGGTTAAAAGTAAAAAAAAAAAAAAAGCTTTTTAAGTTTGATCTTAATGGCTGTGAGATTTAACCATTTTAAAATCTTGATTTGTTATTATTCCTTATCATGTCTTAGACAAGAAAGACCAATTTAGTGTATATTTAGGATTTTTATCCAATATTAGCGATTTACTGAGTTTGTGCTAAGTTTTGCAGTGGCTATTAGTATTTTGTTTAATTGATTTTATTTAGTTGTTTCTTGTTTTGTATTGTGACAGAGATCTCCAGACACTACTCTTGAATTTAATCCATTCAGTTTTTTATCACAATTGCAGGGATTTGAACGAGAAGATAACTTGTTCAAGTGTAGGGACTGGACTGGATTATCATAACAGGGGTGTGTCAATTAATATTATATAAATTCATAAATTGTTTTTAATATGTGTATCTCCTTTTGGCTTACAATAAGTTTTCCAGTTTCAGTTTTCATTTGGACCATCAGTGACGTCTAACGGCGTGATCAGTGACTTCTGAAGCTAATCAGTACTTTCAGCTGTGCAATGTGACATTACTGAATTCAGCTGCTGAGGAGGAGGTGCTTATATGATAAATTACCAGTTATTTATTTATATATGAGTGCTGTGTGTCAGGAATCTGCCTTTTAATATCACAAGCAAAAGCACTATATGCACCAAAAACATATGACAGATTCTGTCATATTTTGAAAATGGGGCACTATTACTGGGTCAACCTCTTACACACAATTGGTCCTGTAAGATCAATATTTAGTGTGAGTTAAGTCCATTTGTTAGGCATCTGGGCATGTTTGCTTACAGGACACAGGGAGAACTGAACAGCCATATAGTTCTAGAAAACTGCCAAGGCCAGGTAAAAGACTGATTTAGGTCTTTTATGACATCAAAAATCATAAACATATTTGCACAACCTCAGATGTTCACAGACAGACAGAGTGAAAGAAAAGAGAACATGGTGAGTAAAAACTCACTTGGTCTGTGTTTAAAATACTCTTCGTGTCACAGTGCACCCAGAACAAACTGCTCCCCTGAGGGTCAGCAAAAAAATGCAATATTTAATGTAGACACACTAAAAAAAAGAGATCTTCATCATTTTAACGGGGACTTTTGAGCAGCCTAAACAACTTGGCCACACTTAAAGACTTTTGAAAGAAGCAAGAAGTCAAGACTTCCTGATATAATCTCGCACTAAGCTATGTGAAGTGAAGTCAAATGGTGCTGAAAACATTAAGTTTGGAAATGAGAAAAAAATGGAGCTAGAAAGAAGAAGTGTTTACCAGACTTCTGAAGTCCACTCCTCATCTGCTTGAGGCTGGCAGCTTCATTACCCGCAACTAACATGGGACACCTGAATCTCTGACTGGACGGTCAGCAGTTGAGTTGCATTGTGGGTAATGTAGGCCCCAGCTTTTGACATGAAATAAGAATGCAAAAGAGATCATACTTCTGGGTCTGCTTGAGCTGCATTGAGTTTGACAATGTCATACGAATTTATTGCAGAATCGGTGGAGAACTTTTTTAATATCCTAGCTGCAGAAATCTGCACAATTTCAGCAAGACAGCTCTCACATAAGAAGATATGTAGATAGATATGCAGACAGCATGACTTAGGAGTCGACCACTGACCGTGAACCGCAACAGTCCTAGTTCCAGACTGGCCAAAGACCTTGAATGCATCCATCTCTTCTTATTTCCTGTCACTTCTCTGTTTGTAGTAAAATACACCAAAAATATACATAGAAATATACCTGGGAGCAAACAGTAAAGAACTGTGTATTACAAAACGTGCCTTTGCATGTGACTACATGTGATAAAATAATCAAATAAGGACAACTATTTCTGTACTAACAAAGGGGAACCTGTCTTAGTTCTTGTTTAAATCTGATAATTGAGAGATGGCTGATCAGTGGTGTCAAAAAGCTGCATTAAGACCAAGAAGGACCAACACACAAATCAACAGTTTAAAAGTGCAGCTTCAGCTTCTAAGAACCTGACTGGCCTTTGTCAAAAAATGACTGCTTTAAAACAACTTTGTTGAGAATTTTAGAATCACAGAGAAACTTCAGAATTGTTCCAAAATGTTTTGAGACTGAGGGATCAAGGGCAGGACCCGTCAGGATACATGTGAGACGATGGCTGGTCCGTCCTGAAAAAACGTCTTGTTAAAGCAGCGTCCAGAGGAGTGAAGCAGCTTGTTTCTGCAAATCCCATTATTTCAGGTCAGGGCTTCGCTGTGTGACCGTCAGATCCAGGTAGCTTTGTAAATTACATCAAACATGGCAGATGATGGGTCTGGAATGCATATCGAGATGCAAGATATTATAAACCGGTATGTCTCTTCTGCAGAGTCTGCTGACATTGTATCCCATGTCTGACCAATGTCTGTTTTTTCAGCAAGTTAAAAAAAAAAAAAAAACTGCTGACAGATTTCTGTGGGAGTTTATCATCTTTGACTGACCTCGCTGTATCCTTGGATCCGTGTTATCAGGCTCTTTTCTGCTTCTGTATAAGATCATTCAGGGACATGGCTATTAGTCAGACCTGGTCAGACTACAAATAAAGCACAAACATACCATTTAGCAGATAAACTGTCTTCTCAGTGGTTTGTTAATCACAAAGCTAAAAAAAAAAATTACAAGAACTCCAATTAAACTGTTCATGCATGCACAAACGTTTGCATGGTCGCCCTTCCTCAGCATGCAAAACAAGCACAAGTGATCTACATTATATAATGAAGAGCAGCGATTTGGCCAATGGGAGATGGCATACTCAAATCAACAATAATTCCAAGAAGGAGCTCACAGTCACTAAACAAACATCACTCACTGACATTATTAACAGTATCACAAAAAAACAAGACAATGAGAACAACACTTTCCATGATAACTTCTGTAGAACACAGACTGGGGCTAAGCATGTTGGTTTATCATTAATCATATAGGTCCTTATCTTTACAACTGTTGAAACATCTAACATGTTAGTTGGTAATTTGTTTAATATTTTTATATTTACAGAAAGATCAAATGGAATAAAAAGTCCTATAGTGGAGCTTTAAAAGCCTCGATATCAGATGGTGCAGCAGGCGTTTGTGTCCTAGAGACATTAACTGTCAGTGTGTTTTCTGCAGGACTGAAAACTTTTTTCATGATGTATTCACACCTATTGCGGTCTGAAGACATAGCGTGCGTATTTTACTTAAATAAAATAACCAAAGTTGTGCTGAGCACCACACATTTGACAGTTGACTGGCTGCAGCCATGTGACTGCTTCTCCCAGCGTCTCCACCTGGAGAGTCCTCAGGAACATTTTTATTGGCATTCATTCAACAGAACAGGTAAACAGGTTACTGTGGGCTGCTTTTCAGCAATCAGATGGCCTCCACTCATTGGCTGAGCCAAAGGCGTACTAACCCAACCGAGGGGAGGGAAGAAGAGGTCAACAGGTCATCGACTCCCAGCATGTTATCAGGCAAAGTTAACAACTGTCCTTAAAAAGAAAAGATATGAAGATCGGTGACTGGCTCAGTAGGAAATTATAATACACACCGAGGCTGACACCTGTCCTCTTTTGTGTCAATGCCAAACAACAACTCAAGGTTCAACAACTGATGGAACAGATGTTGTGTTGTCTGCTCTCCGTGTTTTGTCTGGTCGTACACTGTGACAAGCCTTTGGTGATCTTGGGTCTGTATTTACCTGCAGAAACCTGCATAAGTAAACCAAGGCAAAGGTCAATGACTGGTTTAAGCTGCATGAAGATTAAACAGGTTGACCTTCAGTAGATGTGTTTTATTTGGTGTTTTATTTGTTCATTTGGTCATGAACCACTTAACAATTACAGAGGTTATATAATTCTTATACTAATAAGGCACAAAAAAGGGGGTGGGGGGTGTTATGTAATATTTGTCAGTGAGAACTGCAATTCACAGTAACATTAACACAGGTTTTCTTCTTGCGCAAGTCTCTGGCACTTTGCTGTCATGCTATGGAGAATCAGAAGAGACTTGGTTAAGAGTGAACAATAATTTATTGCTGTACCTCCTTGTACCTCCATTTACTACGTTCTACTTGTAATGCACCATATTTTAGAGAAGAATTATACTTTTTACCCCACTACAATAATCTTATTGCTAAATGTTGTAGATAAATGAAAGCAAACAGACATCCTGACTTCCTGAAAATGCATTTAAGCCCATTGTTAAGGCCAAATGTTTTCACCTGCTGTATGACTAAACCATTGATTAAAGTGTTTTTCATGTCCTCTAAAAGTGTCAAAGTTATACTGTTAGATACTTCTCCAAAGTACGTCCATAATAGATTTCAAGACTTTACCCCAATCAAAACAAATGTGGTGGCATTTCTTCACCTTCTCACACTGAATATTGTTCTATTTTCTTTAAGAAAAAAAAAAGTTGAAAAAGCTGCCACTGCAATGAGAACATTGCTACCTGATGTAATAGAAATCAATTAGTTTACCATAATAAGGTGACATTTTTCACGTATTGCTAATATTATCAGCTAACATATCAGCTAACGTTAAAATGCTGGTTACATGTTAATGCATAAGTGAAATAAAAGAAATAAAAGGGCTGTTTTGCATTATTAGCATTTATACTTCTGATATTTTAATTACATTCTTCTGGTCAGACTTTTACTGAAGGTAAACTTTAAATGCAGGACTTGAAAATGGGTATTTTCATGCTGAGACTTTTACTCCTTTAGGTAAAGAATCGGGTAGATGATTGATTACAGAAACCATATCTTAAACTTGACCCTGCTGCTCAAGTGTGTAAAAGAATCTACTGTTGTGTGTTTTCTGCCGTTTCACATTCGGCTCGCCTCCTTGAATGTGTGTCCACTGCTGCTCAATGTACCGTTCCCTGTCATATTTCTTATGGCACATCGATTACATGATGTTCAGTCCAGGTGACATTCCTCGTGATTGTATGTGTGTCTGAATGTGTGTGTCTTTATATGAATGTGTATGAATGTGTCTTTATGTGCGTGTGTGTGTGTGAGCCAATCAAAAGAATTCAGTGTTAATTTACAACTGACTGGGTTGTAAAATGACTGATTTACAACATACACTCACTCCAAACAAAGTGTGTCTTACTGGCAACAAAAGCAATAACACACATCATGATGAAATCTTTTTTTGATTTGAAACCATCATAAAAACCATCATAAACCTTAAGAAAGAGGACCATAACCATCAGGAAAAACTGCTTCAAAGGCGGATCATGGAAGTAGCTGTTGCACCTCTTCCTTTTCTGGAAAATTTGTCTATCACATCCTTGTTTTGTGTTTTTCCAATTGAGTCAGTGCAGTTTGTCTTATTGGAATTTCTTTGATTGCTGTTTTATAGCTGTTGCCCTTAAAGCAGGAGATAATTAACCATGTTTTAAATAATACATCTGTAGCATGGCAAATATGGCACAATTTGTCCCCTTTGGAGATCTTTGCTATTGTTATTTGGTGTTGCTATTAGAAATTCCAACCTGATAATGTATGTAATGTAAATTAATAAGGTATTAATGTTCTTTTTACATAACATGTTGAATTTTTTAAAAAGTGAAAACACCAGTAACGTAAGTTTTACTTCTCAGAGGATTATTTGTGGGAATAATTTTATATTCATTAAACTTGTCTTTCAATAATAAAGATGTCTTTTTAACACAAATCCTGGTGACAAATCCTGTAGGACACAGGATTTAAATTACATCTCATCCCACAAAACGTCCATAAAACACAAAATCTGCCCAAAAACAAGTATCAAAAGTTGCTTCTTAAATAAACTGCATTGTCACTTCTCCTCATTTTTGCTGGGGGGAAATGCTCAAAATCATAAAAAGATCCCATTGATAATCTGAACTGCAGCATGGCAGATGTACTGCTTATAAGAAAACACACTGAGGGAATAAACACAGAGCTGTTTGTTGTTCTTGTTTTCACATCACAGCACATGAGAGCAGCAGCTTAATGAATATATTAATGAACAAAGAAAAGTCAGATTTAATGCTGCAGCTGTTTACGGTGTTTCACAAAAATTACACTTTTTGGAAATGACAAAAAGCCACTACAGGGTCTCAGGACTGTAGTGTAGATGTTGTATGATGTCGTGGTGGAAGAAGTGTGCAAATGTTTTACTTTGAAGTAGCCACATGATAAAGTAAAAGTACACAGTTACCAGTTACAACAGTTGAAATTTCACATTGAATAGTTGAGAATAAAGTACAATATTATCCTGTGAAATGTAAAGGAGAAAAGGTATAAAGCTGCACATATTGAAAATACCTAAATACCTAAATTGTAATCAGGTGCAGCTCTTTTGTACTTAGCTACTACACACTGTGTTTAAAAAACATATGACATATACCCCAGTGAATCTATGAAAACACCAACTGATGTAGGGGTCATGGACACGTGATGTACAAAACAAAACGTTTCTCAGTCTGAGTCATGCATGTGGATCAATAACATGGTGACTGATGATTGCTGACAAACAGCGGTCACTTCCTGCTGATAGGCATGTGAACATCCAGGCCCGCTGCTGGGAAGAAGGGAGGTGTGTGTGTGTTGGGGGGGTTAACTATACTGACTCTTGTCTGGTTGCACACTATTTTGAAGGTGTGTCCACCCAGCCAATCAGGCTGCTGCCGCTACATGCGTCACCTCTGGGGAGGTGGTGTTTGTGGAGGGCGGGGGGGGGTCTGCCTCCTATTAATAAAGACTGAGCCTGAGCCTCTCCTCCAGACCCAAGTGAGAAGAAGGCCCTGACAGAACACCAAACCACAAAAACCAGAGAGAGACACTTTTTTAAACTTTTGTGAATTAGACTTTTCCAACAGCTGGGCTCCAGTTTCTTTATTTTTTCTGCTTTGGAACTTGATTTCTCTTGATTTCTGCACATTTGCTCTTTTTTTTTTTCTCACCTCACCAGACGCTCATTTCATCTGCAGCGATGTTTCCAGAGGCCAATAAAGGGTGAGTGCACTTTATTTTCTGTACTGTTCTGTGTTTGGCTGGGGTCCAAGAAAAAAGAAAGAAAGAAAAAATGCACACATGTACTGTGAGCAGCTGGGGTTAAATGGAAAACCATTCATTTAATCCCAACGGAGTTTTATGTTAAACTGTGTTTATTGCAGCTTTTTAAGCACATTTGTCCAAATTAAACCATTAGTTATCTCAATATTCCTTATTAAAGCAGTCCAAGGTGGAGACTTTATTTATTCAAATTACAGGGGATGAGTGAGGGTAATATTTCAACTAAAAGAAATTTCAAGCAAGTGTCACCATTGAAGTGCATTCGAGGTGTGAAACTGCTGTGACTGCAGGAATGTGTGTATTTCTCACATCCTCATTAGTAGCTCTCACATTTGGCCTCTAATCCTGTAATCTGATGGTAATGATCACATCACATGCCGTGTAATGAACTGGGAGGCAGGAGAGAGGTGCGTAAGGAGAGAACCACGTTTAGTGTCAATGTTGGAATGAGTTTCTGTGCTCACTTTGCGTTGCCGTCTCCTTTCGCAAAGCACCTTCACGTGATTTGAAGATAAAACTCACTGCCTAACACGAGATAATGCCCTTTGCACTGACTCCTGCTTGATTTGCCAAGAACGGTCACCCTAATCTCCAGCCCCTCTTTCCGTGTCACCCAGATACACCTATGAGGAGTGCAAGGCCACCGCTGACTGGCTGATGGCCCAGACGGATATCCGGCCCAAAGTGGGCATCGTGTGTGGCTCGGGGCTCGGAGGCTTGGCTGACATGTTGAAAGATCAGGTTATCTTCAACTACAAGGACATCCCCAACTTTCCACAAAGCACCGGTGAGTCTCCCTACACCAGACCGCCCAGTTGCCGACTGGTTTGCAATTCCCTGTCGACATTTACTGACTGCTTTGTTCGTTTGTTTTTTATCTCCAGTGCACGGACACGCTGGTCGGCTGGTGTTCGGCTCCATGAAGGGGAGGCCATGTGTTTGCATGCAGGGGCGCTTCCACTTGTACGAGGGTTACCCGATCCAGAAGGTGTGTGTGTAGCAAGTTCGCAATATTTCATGAAATCTGTGGCCTTTCAGTGGCTCCACTCCCAGCCACGCTGCTGAAACATAAAACAGAGTGTCCTTTGAATGGTTATATAATCTGTCATTTATGTACCCTGTGTGTGTTTGCAGATTACGCTGCCCATTCGCATCTTCAAGCTGCTTGGTGTGGAGACAGTTATGCTGACCAATGCAGCCGGAGGCATCAATCAGGACTTCAAAGTGGGAGACATCATGATCATCAAAGACCACCTCAACATGCCGGGCTTCGCTGGCAACAACCCGCTGTCCGGACCCAACGATGAGAGGTGTGTGTTTAAAACCACAATCCATCAATCAATCAATCAAATCCGCAACGACAAAGACAAAGTTTCAGTGTGGAAATGCCTCTGCAGCCACAGGTCTCTGCCTGTCACTAAACCCTCCGCCTGTCCCTCCACTTCCTCCTCTTGCAGGTTCGGCGTACGTTTCCCCTGCATGTCTGACGCCTACGACAGGGAGCTGCAGCAGTTGGCCATGGACGTGGGCCATGAGCTCGGCTACGGAGACTTCCTGAAGGAGGGCGTCTACTGCTTGCTGGGCGGACCCTCGTTCGAGACCATCGCTGAGAGCCGCATGCTGCACAAACTGGGTGTTGACGCCGTTGGTGGGTATTTTTAATGGACTCAGTAGTGATTATTAGCCATTAATACAGATCTTTTTACAGTCGCAGCGCACAGAGAGGGCCAAAAATGTGCATTTATTTAACTCTAGCTTGCAAAGCTTTTTATTTTAAGTCGTGTTTAATTAATTTAATGATTTAATTTAATTTCTTTTCCTCGGCAGGCATGAGCACAGCCCCCGAGGTGATAGTCGCGCGTCACTGCGGTATGCGCGTCTTCGCCCTCTCGTTGATCACCAATCAGGCGGTGATGGACTATGACAGCGAGGAGAAGGCCAATCACGAGGAGGTCCTCCAGACGGGCAAGCAGCGTGCCGAGCAACTGGAGCGGCTGGTTTCCACCATGGTGACCAGGATCGAGCACAACAACTACGCTTGAGAGACACGTGCCAGTCAGACACTTGATTTCAAAAAACCTTTTGAGTGTGACTGGAGGAGACTTAAAGTGGTTGTGGATGAGATGTAATGCTATTGCATGTAGTTTTTTTATTTATGTGAGCAGTTGGACTGTTGTAGTTGTAGGTCAAAAGATGATAGCATCCTAGTCCTCTAAGGATCTCACTTAGATTCACGTCTTGACATTCCAGACGAAAAAAGTTGCTTCACTGTTGTTGTTTTTTTTAAATGAGGCGTATTTGGTCTAACTTAAATTATATAATCAGCTTGTGTAAATGTCAGCAATTTAACTTAACAATGAAGCGAAAATCTGCTTTAAAGATCATATTATGATGTTGCTGAAATGTGTACATTAAGGTATTTTACAGTGCTTGTTTTTTAATATAAGTGTTGTTACTAAAGGTTTTATTTATTACCACGTGATGTTTATTTGTGTTCTTCGGGGCGTGGAGCGGAGCCTTTTTTTAGGCATAACTGATTAACTCATCACAAAAACACAAATAATCCCAACATCAGACTTTATTTATAGATTCAAGGCAAATAGAAATAAATAATGGATTCAGAGACTCATAAAAACCCCCTCATGTTTATTTTCAAAGTGTGAACAGAACTTTAACACAGTAAACCAATGTACTACATGATGATAGCGTCCAAACGGACCCTGACTGATACTAGTGTAAACATTAGTTAATGTTACAAGCGTTACGCTGCAAAAACTGAAGACAAGAATGCTGGCATTGTTGGAGTATCATATACGTTTATGGTTTGGCGGTCACTTTTTGATTAAATGTTTAGAATTGAATTCCTCCATTTACAAAAAGATGCTAAAAATTATTGGCAGATCGACAATTTTGGTATTTGAAACACTTGCAGGTCAACACTTAAAACACTTTACATATAGATCCTCTGTATTAAAAAGTCTCTCAAGTTGTTTCCTCTCCCCAAAAGTGACATATTATTTTAAAATATTCTTAAAAAAAAGACACCTTGCTCCCGTGAACTAGGCAGACAGTCAATATATCACATTTCACACTGCATGCATACATCATATCGATCCATCTTGCATAATTCTTTACCTTCACCCAAAGAACTGACGTGTTCTTTTTCCCTTTGAAAGGCAAGATCAACGCTGACACATCCATTTTTTAAACCACTAGGACATCCAGTTCCAACCATGATATAAAAGTTTTCATATTTTCACAAAACAGTCAGTAAAAAGTGTCATGCATAATGACTAGCGGGTAAGTCTTAAAGCTGAGCAGGATTAAAGAAATATAACTCAAGACATCTGCACTGCAGTTCCCAGAGAGGCTTCACGAGCGGACCCATTGAGGCCGAGGTGAAAGCAAATTTTGGATGTAAACTGAAAGTGCCGAGCTACAAAGGCAGAGTACAGATTCATATGCACTGAATGTGGTCAAGAGCGAGCTGAAGAAAGAGCTGGCACACTCCTCTCTCCACATCGATCACTGGACAGCAGGCTCAACATCAAACATTTGTACAAAAAAAGTAAGATGTAAAAAGAGTGTTTCGCAGATTGTCAGGTTGTCCTCAAGTACATTAATTCTTGGTGGACTAGCCACAGGATTTTTTTTTCACTTGTTAATTAAATGATTTAATCAAAAATCTGTCAAAAACTATTATTTCCCCTCTCTGCATGTAGCTATGCAGAAGTATCCCTTACAGTCTAATGCTTTGTCTATATATTCATTACTAAAATAAATCATTAATGAATTGTCATTGAAAGCCAGTTCCCAATAAAAAACACCATTAACCATTAAGCTAAGCTGCTAATTGTCTTAAAATGTCTGAGTCTCAAAACTCATAGACTGTTTTGGTTGTAAGAAGATTCAAATGAAGCAAAAATAACCAAATTGGTTGAATTACAATGCAACATGGACAGAAAAAACACATCTTCGAAGTGCTTGTTAGCTACTTGGTAATGAGTATGAACAAAAATCCTTTTTTTCCTCCACAAGCTCAGCTTAGCTTTGGTAAACTTGGATTCGCTTGCCTGGCTTCACTACCTCTGCCAATATGGAGAACCAAAACAGACTTTAAAAAAAATAAAATTTGAATTAAATAAATAAGATCATATCTACGAGGTAAACCCAGCTCAGGAATTCTGCTGAGAATATGCTCATCAACAGCTAACTCCTGCTAAAATAACTTTTATTTGACTACTTAATTTATTTATTTAAATTCAGCTTTGGTCTTCTATAGCCTGATAGCAAGCACTGCTTTATATATGAATGGCAGTTATGCTAAGTAGGTAACTTATGGAGGTAAAAGGTATGGCTTAATTACATTTTTTTGTTCAACCAAGCAACAAATCACTACAAAGATGTGTGACTTTTCTGTATCCACCAGCTGAAATGCAACTAATAAGTGTATTTCTGCCTCCACGAAGTATTTGTATAGATAAAAACAGTCTGCCTGGCTTGCAGTCAGCGCTACGAGAAGTGAGCTTCCCTCTGTTGGCCAAACAGGTGACGAGTAAAGCATTGGCACATGTTTCTAATATAGGCACTGCAAAGATGTATATACAGTCTCTTAGCATGGGGGGGCCTCAGCAGCGAGAAGAAGAACTGAAGCAGGAAAAGGCACTGAAATAACACATATTGGGCCCGGAGTTGCAGCAGGATGCAGTGCAACAGTTTCAGAGGAGTCCGGTCATCTCTAGGCAAACATGGTGAAGGTAATCCACTGTAGAAGACAGACAGCGTGTGAATTAGGAGATGATAATCACAAATATATCACAGATATTTCATGCACAATAACTGCTAGTAAATATCTAACACAGAGAGAAACAGCGGGTGTTTCAGAACAAAAGTAGATGACATTTTAACATTTCTGCCATACCTGAAAGAAGTCAAGACATATGACATTGTCTTTGTCTGTGTCCATGGTCTTAAAGGTTTCTGCAAAGATAGAAGCAGAGAGAATCACTTATTTTACAAACAACAAACATCTGGAATGACAAGTAGGCGAATAATTCCTTTAAAGGTTAAAGGTGTGCAGTAATGGGACTCACTGTACATGGTCTCCAGTCTGACCAGACAGGTGACAAAATTGTCAAAGTCCACAGACATATCGGCCTCACTGTAGCGCAGGATGATTAGCTGGAACAGGTGGTTGTTGAGTGTGAAACCTGCACGATGGAAGACAAACAAAAAAATCAGACTTCAGGAAGAACAAAAGGTGTCAGAAAAAGATGTTTTTCTCTGTTTTTTCTTGTCCTGAAATAAAAAAGAAACAGTACCTGCAGAGTTAAGAGCCATCCTCATCTCATAGGAGCTCATCGTGCCCGATTTGTCCAAGTCAAACTCCCTGAATATAGTCTGCCATGAAGGACATAAGAGGTAGAAAGATTGGAAACAGAAAATGAAAACTGGAAAGAAACGAGTGTGTCAACCAGAAACAAGAAAATAAAACTTCTTTCCACTGGCGAGATTTCAAAATAAACGACACGTTGACGCAAGTACCATAAATCAGAATCAGTACTATTTATCCTGATTTACCCGTCTGACCCATCAGTGTTTTATCTCACCAGGTATCGTTTAATCTTTTCCCAGAGGACGTGGAACTCCGTCAAGCCAAGTTTTCCACTGCCGTCCGTCTGAGCCGAGAAGTTAGGGCACAACAGCGATTTTCATTGGATCAACTCAGACAACAACAAAACAAACTGATATTTTTCTAATAATACCACAAGTAGAAAACTTAAAGGAAAACTCCACTGATTTAACAGATTTTTAAAGTATGTTTACAGGTCTTGAGGAGTACCACTGCATATTTGAAAAAAAAAAAAAAAGCTTTTGCAGGTCAAAATCTGATAAATTACCTCAAGTGATGTCACATCATGCATCAGTTTGGGCTGAAGACTGCAAGTTTGAAAATGAAAAATATCTGGGGGTCTGGAGTTTGAAAGACCTGAGCTAACCAGACCTCTAGCTACATTAGCCACTAGCATCACACCTTACTCTTGTTGCATTGTGGGTAATGTAGGCACCAAGGTGTGACAGGAAGAGAAGAATCCTTGGCATAGATAAGTCAATTGTGAGTCTGATAGTATTTATGTTATTTTAATGCAATTTCAAGAATACGTCCATGAGGTTTATCATACTGCGACAGGCTTCCTTCGTAAAACCGTCTGTCTTCAGGTCTTTATCTGTTAGCATGGGAAAATAAGACAAAAAACAGAGAAGAAGATTTAACACTTATTTTTAACCAGAATGGAGGTATTTCTAAATAATTTCACCGCAAAGCTGAGAGCGATTACAGCCGGCACTAACGTTTGCTGATGATCCTGTTCAATATGGTCTGCAGCTCTGTCAGACTGATCTCCATGTCCTGTTGGCGTAAGCAGAAAGGTCAAATAATGTGTATGTTACATGCCATGAAACCTTTCTCCACCTCCCGGCAGCAGCAGCGCTTACCGCCCCTGCCAGCTGTCTGAAGAGACTCTTGAAGCCCGGGTCGATCTGGCTCTCATCAAGGTAAACCTGAAACGGAAACAGGAACATTTTAGTATACGTTGGTTTTCTTTTCAGGTGTTCTGTACAGTCAGCTCAGCTGTCATGTTTCATCCTCTCACCTCGGGAGGAAGTTTTGCTTTAATGTCATCATCAAGTTCCCTGATATGGACAGAAGAAAGACATTGTACATTTAAATACATATATAAGGTACACATTTATTTTAAATACAATTCTTCCTTTAATGCAAATGTCCTTTTCTTGAAGACAAAATATTTATGAAAAAACTATTATTTTCAGTTATTTCCTGCCCCAAACATCATATCACGCCCAAAGTCTCCTCTCCACATCCTCCCAGATCCCTCACAAGTCACTCACTCCGAGTCTGCAGGCTTCTCAGAGAAAACCCTGAGGACGAAGTCGGCCTCTTTGTGCGGTTCGAAGGTTCGAAGGTGGAGGGGACGATGATGTACTCTCCGGCCGGCAGCCGCAACCGCGAGCTGACCTCCCTCAGGTTGATGAAGAGCTCTGAGCGAGCGCTGGAGGCGTGGGTGAGGAAAAAGTCTCGCTTCAGGTGGACGCCGGACCCGCCCTTAAACTGAGAGAGGAGACAAGTACTTTTTATGTTTTCAAAACCCTTCTGAGTCAAATGTTGTAATCAGGTTAAATGCCATTATATTAATCTGGATTTGACATCTTCTTGAATCACAAGATAATAGTGGAGAGAAGTAAAAGGCATACCTCACTGGGAACCTGTAGACAACAGAGAGAGAGAGATGAGATTATTACCATATAAATATAATAAAACTCTTACAAGCAGCATTTGTTGGAGTGCAGCTCACCTCATAAACAGCAAACCCGATGGTCTCCATGTCTTGGCCCTCCCTCCGTTTCTTCCTGCGGTCCTTCTGCATGAGGCCGACCAGGAAGCTGCAGTCTGATTTGCCGGGAGTGTCCGGGTGCTGCAGCGCAATCTTGAACTGAGGATTCAACCAAAAGGTTGCTGGGAAGAAGAGTTAAAAAGGTTTCTATAACTTAATTTGGTTTTCAGTAATCAGGCTCAACAATACTAAACAAACAGGTGGTTGTATTTTAATAATAAACAACTGAAATGTCAATAAAAGTCATATCCACTTAAAATTTTATCAGAAGTATTGACAATAAAAAGATCATTTGTGTTGTCCATGTCATCATAGCACACCACACCATCATGTGATCACTGACAGGAGAAACTCTGGGGTACATCAGACAGTTTAAATAATAATTTGTCTTTATTATAGTGTATATCATGCCTCAGTTTCTCTCCTTCCATTGATACCTCATATTTCTTAAACCCTTCCACGTGCTACCTTACAGTTTTCCCTTCTTTCCTTTCCTCCATCATTTCATACCCGGGTAGTTCCTGCAGCCTCCGGCAGTGCTGCCCCTCCTCCACTCTCCCTGGTAGAGCGAGGAGCTCCATTTCTTCAGCTGGCTGTTCTGCAGGGCGTCAGCCGTCAGGTTGCAGAGCTCCAGACGAGTGAACTCACGCAGGAAGTCATTAAACGACATCCTGGGAGACGGAGGCAGATAGGCTGTTATACGTAATAGGAGTTATTTTTCCATTACAAAGTCCAAGAGTTGGACCTTGTTTCAGTGCAGATAAAAAACGATGCTGACATTTCAAACATATACTTTTACCTGCTACGGCCAACAATGTGTCAAACAGATAATACAAAGGGCAGAGTCGAAGAGCTTCTCATGTTAGCAGTGTGTTTACCTTGAGGTCTTCAATCATATTTACAACTGGCTCAAGATTAAAGTTACAATTTAGTTTGAAAATCTGTGTTTGGTATCTGAAATAAAATCAAACGCATTTATTCCTATAATGGACAAGACACTTTAAAAAGTACATTTAAATCACACAGGGCAGAAAAGAGTTGCATGTCTGGTCGTGCTGCAATTTGTGACGTTTCTATCACCTGCCAGAAGGTGAAGATTCCTGTTGAGTCCACGTACACAAGGAGACTCACCAGAATTCACCGTCCTCGCTGCGGTTTTGCAGCCGACTTCTGACGGAGCCATCCACACTGTCCCACTCTCTGGAGCTGAGAATTTCACAAAGGAAAGACGTAACTGCACAGAAATAAGCTCTCACTCCTTAATGAGAGCTAAGGCAAATTTTACTAAATATTTTGGGTCTTTTCATGCAGTCCATAACTTTTTCCTTGAGAAACTGTGGTGTTTCTTTTGGATAAGACATTTTGTCTAAAAGCAGCTTCCTCACCTCTCTAATTTCATCCTAATCCTGAATCTTTTTATCCTTTCCTATCCTTTATTTAATGAGTCAGTGAGGCTGTACTTTGTCCAGCTAAACGGTAAAATGCTAGCATGCTGGTGTTGAGCAGGTATAATGTTCATCTCTTAGTTTTCTGTGTTAACATGCTGACATTTGCTCATCAGCACAGAACATAAAGTACAGCAGAGGCTGATGGGAATGTTGTTTGTTTTGCAGGCATTTGGTCATAAGCCAAAGTGTATATGGGGGCAGCCCGATGAAAAGTCAGGTGATCACCAAAGTCGTCAAGATTCATCATCTGGGCACCACGAATGGACAAAACTTGATTCCACTACATATTTATTGAGATATCCCAGTCTGAAACAAAGTGGTGGACCTACAGATTGATGTTGCCGTCCTCAAGTCAGATAAAAAGGGAGCTGAGCTGTCTGAAGATCAGTAGAAGCAAGCTTCAGTTCGCTCATTGTGTCAATATGTGAAACTTACGCTCTGCTCCTCTGCAAACTTTTGCGTTCCCTTTGCTAACATCAGACAGAAACAAATGTCACCCCACGTTAACACATTTGCTGTGGTCCAAATGTTCAAAGACCTAAGGAGATTCTTTAATGAGATCATTTACTATAAACAGATCCTATTTTTGGTTTCCAAATGAAACCCAGCTGCAGAGTTGAGTCATCACAACATTGCTGGGTAAATTACTTTAAGGTTTTTCACCTTTCTCAGAAACATCTGTGAAGACATGGAGACCATTTCCAGACATTGAAACCACAGAATGGAGAAGTGAGCAGAGGAGGGAACTGTGGTACTTTCTTTGTTTTCATTTCTCCATTAAGAGTCTTTCATTCTTAGCTAAAGGTAACCTAACAAAGATTTAAATGAATCTACAGAAAAAATTACATGCACAGACATTCAACAGGGAAATTTGAATGTGTGAAGTGGGGAAAATGCTGGACTGGATTATGACATAATGTGAGCAGTGGGGAAAATGTCTGGTATTTGTACTTTCTCTACTATAGTCATATTACATAATGTAATCCCACCCCTTTCTCCACTCTGTCTCACTCTTCTGCCCGACACTGAGGACAGCTGAGCAGCAACCTCTCCCACTGAATTTTCTTTCTTTTCTCTTTCTGGGGCTCTTTGGGATCAGAGTGGGGAGATCTTACTTGTCACTCCAGGCCCCGGTCCACTCCACCTCCCCCCAGGGGTTCCTGATGCGAACCAGCTTGGTCATATTTCCTCTGTACATCACCTAAGAAATAAAGGAACACATCTGACATTCACACTTTGTCACAGCTTAACTTTCTCACTGTGTTGTGCTTTAGCCCTGATTACAGCTACTTCTACGTGTCTGAAATGCTTCATTTTCAGATGAAACACATACGTAATTACAAACACAGCAACTTCAACTCAAAGTCATGGACATTTTAGGGCCAAAATGGGCAAACTGAATATTTTGTATAGCTTTAGTTTTTGCTGATAAATTGTGTAACTTTTTTTAAAGCTCTCTTGGCCCATATTACCTAAAACTGTGTGTGTTTGTGTGTTTGAAGGGTGGAAGTTGATGGTTATTTCACTTTAAGTAAATACTCATGAACATGTGTGACTTGAAATTTCTGGGTCTTTTTCAGCTGAACTGCTCACCTCTTCCACACCGGTCACAGAGTACGCGTGTCCCTTCACCAGCTTCTTGAATGTGACGGCCTCCATGTCTACCGAGCTGGTGATCTGAGGATGAGAGAGCGCAGCTAAGGTCACTGGCGCTTTAATTAATCCAAACACAGACATGCATAGCGTGACGTGATGATATTGCTCTGAATGGCTGATGTCAAACTGGACAATAAGTACACAATAATTGGCATGTCAAGTGGGAATCATGACTTACAGCATCATTCTCATTTTATTTTTGCAAAGTTATAAGATGTCTGCACTTGGTCTCATCAAAAATAACAGATGCAAACAGTAAATCCAATTTAATTAGTTTTAACCTCATCACAAAACTCCCTTTGTTTGTAAATCTCAGTACTTTTCTTTGTCTTTTTTCACCCTTTCCTACCAGATGAGCTGGACTGGCAGTTCCTCCTACCAAACTGACCACAGAAAACGTCCTTCAGCGAGACAGACAGAGTTCAGTCCCCTCTGTTTGCAAACATCTGCTTTGCTGAAATGTCCTTGATAATTAAACTGACCTGTCCCGCCAGCTCTTGACCCCTTCTACCACAAGTTTCGCAACCTTCGCTGCCCTCTCCTGGTGTCTGATCAGATATCAAACCACATTTTTTTTAACCATCACGGTTCCCTTTTGCTCAAACATTCTTATTTACAGTCTCCTCAATAAGGCCGTAAAAAGACCCTTTTTTTCAAGCAGTGGTCATACATTTATAAAAGGTGTTTAAGCACTACAACTCTATTTTCATTATTAAATCAAATGATAATGAGAGTATTTTCTCAACTTATTATTTGGTTTGATAAAGCACCGACTGGAGTGTCCATTACATGTTAACATAAACCACAGATGAGTCTTAAACTGTTTCTAAAGTACAAAAAAAACATTCCTGCAAATAATTTACAACTATGTGTTGCAGACAAAGCAGACTAAGTGCATTTTGAGCAGTTTTACTGGTTTAAAGTGGCCCTTTACTGAATTGATTAATCATTTATTCATTTCAGTACTGTACTGTATTACTTACAGGGTTAATATGTGAAGAGATTTTAAAAAGTGAGTAGGAAGTGGTTAATTGCCATGAGGGGCACTGAGGCTGAAAAGGCTTGACCTCAGCTGCACAGGGTGATCTATTTTAAAAGTAAAGGTGGATGTAATGAACACTGAGATGATCGCTTGTTTTCAGTATTTTGACATCAGACGACCTTTAGAGAACAAACACTTCCTATAGCACTCCTATTTTTCTATCTCAAGTTCAAGGAACAATGCAACATTTTGGGAAAATGTATATTTGCTTCCTTGATAAGAAGGATACCCCTCTCATGTCTGTAAATATAAAGAAAAAAAATTCGCCTACCAACATCTCTAAAGCTCACTAATATCTTATTTGTTTAACCCATACAAAAAGTAAAACAATTAAAAGCTGAGGTTTTATAGCAAATTCACTGTGGTCACTGTTGAAAGAAAGAAACTGAGTGGGAATACAATATGGACAAAAACACTTCTGGAGCCAGACGCCCCTCCAGTCTGTGATAAATCAGTGTTAAAATTCCCATTTGCAGATGATGCACGGATGTCGCGGTACTGACGTCTATGGAGCAGCCCAGCAGCGACCCTCTTTCGATGGCCCTACTGATGATGCTGAAGAGGTCGGGGGGGGCTTTCCCCAGCTCGTACATCTCCGTCACGCCGCCTGTGAAGTCCTCAAAGCCCTCTGATGTGCTGCCGCCTGAGAGAGCCTCATAACAGCCGTTCAACCTGAGACACAACAAACATTCAAATGGTACAAAAGGAGTCCTTAAATGGAGGCTGAGCAAAGGATTAATTGCTTAAATACTGTAAATGTTTATATTAACGTCAAAGTTTATATAGAAACTGTGCAGTGAGAAGACGTGTGGTTGTTGAGGGGAAAAGGTAACGATTCAATATGTTCTGTAAGATGGACTCTCACTGCTCTACATTACCATATATGAACGTGTATCCACGTACTGCAACAAAGCATAGATCTCACTTTTACAACACACTTTTCATGTTTCCTTTTCGCTCTCCAGCCCGCTTCACACGGCAGGCACGCACTTCCACAGACAATGTCGTGCTTCGCTTTCACAGCCGACCAACTTCACACATGAGACAACAGCTGGAGCAGCTGGAGTTTGAAGCTGAAGTCACTTAATAGCTTTAAATGTCCATCAATCATACTCCTTAAACAGATTTTCTCCATCCAAGTCAAAGACGCCTTTAAAGAATTTAGGAGCTGAATTTTGGACTAATTTATTCATATTTATCTGTTAAGTCACAAGCTGTTTTATTTATTTTTCATTCATTTACTTGGTTAAAACCATGTTGCCTGCTACAGTCTTCAATTATTAACTTCGCCTGAGGGTTGATGCTGTGACAGGAACTTGAGCAGACTCATTTTTATACCCTGGTGGATCTACCATAAATATAGGCTGCTAACTGGAATAAACCGTAATGAAAGCTCACTTGATCTTCACAGTGTTGATTAAAAATAGGACGCGTGTTGGCTCCCATACCTTCCACAACTGTGTCAAAAGAGGCATCAATGTTGGACGTAAGCAGTCGCAAATAATCCGACCGATCGCTTTAAGGAGCGAGAAGAAAGCCAACAGTGTTTGTGCGTTTGTGATCTCAACTGTCAGCCGTACTTGGCGTAGGCCTTTTCCAGCAGCGCGCTCCAGAACTCAGTTCCCTCGGCTGAGTGGACGAACAGAAGCTTCCCGTCCTTCACCGGCAGCCGGTCATCGATCACCACGTCAACCCACTCGCCAAACTGCCAGAACTGCAAGACAGATGGAAGAAAAAAATAAATAACAACTCACCTAACAGATCATTAAGATGCACAAACTATAAATATGATTTTACGGCATGTGGGAAAGGTCACAAAATATGATGAGCAGGAAGGTAGCTGGTCATGCATCCATGCACATGAATCTAAATGTAAAATGATAACTTTATTTAGTAGTGATTAATTAGTATTAACAGCAAAAGTGGAAAATGTTCATACTCTCATATTTTACAGGAGAGATTATTAATGCAGCATCAGTGTGTCAGCAGCATTTTATTGCAGCTGGTCGAGGTGGTGTTTCAACCCTAAAATAGATTCAGAGGCTAAACAAGCAGCATTCAACTCTGTTCTACTCTATCCCTAGCAAGCTCACCTATAATTTAAATATCGCCAAACCAGTCGCACAAGCAAATATTTGGTTTACAAGCCAAAGTAGCAGTGATATGCCCCGCCCTTGTGATATAACTGCTGGTGGTGGATCAATTCTCGATCCCAGAGAACTTTTAGAGAACCTTAATCTACCATATCTACCCAAAGTTGTCATAACAAATGTGAGGGAAAAAACTCCTTTGAGGGTTTTGAAATCAGTTTTTTAAATCTGTCCCACAACACTATGAACTGGGAGGCAAAACTGGGCTTTAAAATGCATCAGGTGAATTGAGGTAAAGGTGAAGCATTTTTTTCCACATCAGGCGTCCACACGTGCGGCCAGCAGGGGGCGTAAGAAGCCCATTTACAAGCAGAGACGGGGTTAAAACAGGCTGAAGTCAAAGTGTGACTTTTTGTTGGTGCCCCGTAGCAACACAGGAGAAAAAACATGCTTGAAATCTGTTATCCCCAAAGATTAATGGCCATCAGAGTTTTTAGTGTTACTGCGAGTTCGGGACTCAATACTTCAGTGCCTTTAAGTGTCCGAAAATGTCTCCTTTTCTCTTTCCTTTGTTCCCCTGTTCATATTAAGCTGCTGTTTTTAACTTCTGAGATATTATGGAGTGGAAGATGATATTTGGATGATGACTTGTGAGGCTGAAGTCTTGTCTTTTAGCTTTTTGATGCAGCTTTTCTCTCAGCAAACGTGTTGAAAGAGTTTGTGCAAGTGCAGAGGACACAAAAAAACCGGTTGCACGCAGAAACCTCGAGGCAGTAATACAACAATATCCATGCAAAAGCAGAGCTCTTATTGCAGTAGTACAGTGCAATGCATCAAAGTAATTAGATTTTCAGAGAAAAGAGGGGGAGGGAAGTTGCAGGCCTGTCGCAAATAAAAGACCACAGCTGGAGTGTGTGTGTGTGCATGAATGTGTGTGCTCATGGGAGGATAGATGGATGGACGGATGAATGAATTCATACATCTCCTGCAGAGCTGAATCCACCTCTGGGAGGAGCTGTGTCACAATACAGCTGACTGAAGGCAACGCAAAGGGCACAAACAGACACATGCAATCCCCCGGCAGACACGCAGACACACACAACTTCCTCATTTTACTACACTTCTGAGCGTTTATCTCACAACGCCCAACCTCCTTGAGAAGAAGAACTCTTACCACATCTGTGTCATGACTTGTTAGCCAGCCTTAAAGCTTGAGAAACCTTCAATGCACCGCTCACACTGTTGAGAAACAAGCGCTATAATAAGAATATGATAAAGGATTCTGCCCCAGTTAATGGTTTCAGAGACGGCTGAAATATTTTCTAGTTTATAATTTATTCTTCCCGCTTTTGTTTGCCTCGCTCGCTCTCCCTCTCCTTTTCCAACTTCTTAAAAAAATTAAGTTTCCCACCGCCCGCGCTCATGATTACATTTTTCAGATGACTCATCCAGGTCTGGCTGATTTATCCAGAGGCTTATTGGATCCACACACACACACAAAGGGGAGTCCCTGGAAGGCTCAACAACTGCACAAAAGCAAGCTGAGAGTGGAAACATGCTCGGACAGAGGAGAAAAATGAGAAAATGCAAGTCATGGAAACACTCAGGCACAGAAACACGTATTGGCTGCGATACAAACACCACGAAGAGGGAGGATACAAAAACAAAAGCTCATACAGGCATAATAGGGAAAAAGAGGACGATGAAACTGGGGCAAGTCTTCACCAAATGTAAAGCAGCCGTGTGTATTTACGAGCCATTTAGCTTTAATGCACATACACTAAACACATGCATGCATTTACACACCTTCAGAGCAAATGAAAGTATTACTTCCACTCGTTCTAGCAGAGTGTGTGTGTTTATGGAGAAAATTCAACAATGCAAAAAGGAACAAGGCATCTCCGGAGATAATCAGTGAAAAACAGGTCAAATATTCTGCTTTTCCACGGCTGACTCCTCCATAATTAAGTCACAGCCCCAGGCAGACGTGTGAATGGGAGCTCTGTGTGTTTGATGGTATTTATTTATCCTTTGATATCAGATGAGTCAGCGCGGCTGCTCCCTTGAGCTGAAGGGGTTTCAGTGTCTTTCTCAAGGACGCTGCAGAAAAGTGGACAATTACAGATGGTCAAATTTCTGTCTTGAGGGCTGACGGATGAATTTCCCTGCTATGCTATAGCCTTTATCCTGCATCTGTGTATGTATGTGTGTGTGTATGTGTGTGTTTGTTCAGTATGTGCAGCCTGCCTGTTTCTGCTACAGCAGCCTCCATGACTGAGCAGTCAGACCAGCATGCATGTAGTACGTCTTTGATGTGAGAGAGCTTTCCCTCTGCTCCCTGTTCTGCTTCCTCTTTCTCTCTCCCCCTCTTCCCTTTTTTCATAACTCCCCCTCTCTCTCCCCCTTGTCAACACTTGGCGGGCCGACAGTCTGGTTGGCACAGTGCTCACTGCATCAGAGAGGGCAGCCCACTCAGCTCAAAGAGCTCTGGCTGAGAAGTATTAATGTTTAACAGAACAACCGAACATTTTCCTGTGTTTGCTTCTCACATGCAAAGGTCACAGGAAATAATAAAGTGTGCAGACGAGGGGATGGAAACGTGTTCGCGTGAGATCAGAGAATGGGACGCTCGTCATTAACAAATAAAACATAACAGAACAGACCTGCTGCAGTCTAATGTGCAGTCTCTTCTCTGAAGTTTAAACCGTGTCAGATGTCTCATTCCTTTTTTCCTAGAGTAAGTTTAAACTTATATAAGTTGGCTCTTAAAATGTATACTGACATGATTTCGCTGACTTAGCGCTGCTGAGGAAGACAGTGTTAGAGTTTCACCTGAAGAAGGCCATTTTGTTAGTTAAAGAATTTATAGGACGCTTTAAACGCCTGTCAGGCTTCATCAGTCTATCTTTAATGCTACTGTGAGCTGAAGACGGAGGGTGAGACAGAGAAACAAAGAGAGAGAGACAGAGAGAGAGAGAGATGCTAACAAGCTCAACAAGGTGCTTAGAAAAACTTCACCTTGTCACATCGTGGGCTGACATGGACTGTGAGGACTTCCAAAGACATTTTCTGTCACATCTTTTTAACTTCTAACTTCATCATTACATTTATTTTGCACCTTACGGCAAATTTGCCCTCTCGTATGCACACACCTGCTTAAAAGTCCATATTTTTTAATGTATTTGTGCACTATTCTTTGCACCACACGGTTCTATCTGTCTGCATTGCCACGCCTCATAACATAACATGCTAACATTCAGCATGTAAGTGGGTTGTCATTAATAGCAAAGTATAGCAGTCAGGCGTTTGTTGATTAGCATTAAAGGCAAATGGCAAATGATGAGCGAGTGGAAATCTGACCCGCTGGTGGCAATTTATCAGAACGTTTTTCAATTCATATGTCACATTAAGCACAGAGCTGGGCTGAGTGCCATCACTAAAGGCACTTAATGAGTTATTTCAGTAAACAATCAATATTCCAGCATCCAAATTCATTAACTACGAGGAGCATAGCAAGTATAACTGTATGTACATCCAGGAAACCTCAGCGGGATATGCGCCAAAACAATCCACCAGAATACAATAAAAAAAAGCACCCACCCCCTTTGGCATTCGTTAGTTAAATTTCAACCAAACAAAGGTCGAAGATTAGGTTGTAAAAACACACTACATTCAAATTGAACTTCTCATTCTTATAAACCACTGCGGTATTTGCCTGTATCTCATGTTGGACTTGTGGTATTCACCCGCTCGCTGACTGCAGCTTCAGCAGGCTAGCACCTACGTTACATCGGCAGCTACGATCACACATTTGCCTATTTCTGTGTGTGTGTGTGTGTGTGTGTGTGTGTTTCTGGTGTATCTGGTTTTATGTACAAAGCAAAGCTCAGTTGATAAGGCCCCCGGAGGCTCGTGCCATAGAGGTAGATTAAATAGAGGGGATATTTTGTTTTGTTTTTGTCACAATGAAGCAGGACTGGTCCTTCAGGTGGGAGAGGTGACACTGTGATACTACAGCTGGAAACATCTGACATTTGACTGTCAATAGAAGTTTTATCTGGCCTCCACGCACAACAAATCTACGTCTGAAAAAGAAATGGGTGTTGGTCACTTTAGGACTTTAGGTGTTTAGATCACCCACCTTCTCCCAGGTGAAGTTTACTATTGAAGTTTAATGAATCTAGTGCACTCAGTGGCAAAAATAAATAAATAAGGCATGAATAGGAAGAGATTTTTTTTTTTTTTAATTTAAAAAGCAGTAGTATCTGGGGTCTTCCTGTGACTCAGTTTCAAAACAGAAATGGCATCTTTCATCTAACCACAGAGAGAGATCCGCTATTTCACAACAGCACCATTTGTGCGTAAAGGAAACTCTCTAGATGTACTTTGGCAGCTGAATGTGATAAACATTTGCTTGAAATGAATTAGTGTGAAGTAAAACATGCACAACTATGCACAACAACACAACAAAATAAACATTTCCACTTTGGTTTGAACCAAAGGAAACAAACTATGTGTGATTTCACTCACAGTTTGCATGGTGCACCCAACAGGAAATGACACAACAGGAAGTTGGGGCACAGACACCCAAAATGTTTGAGCTGGACCGCTGGTTTCATTTTCTACAGATTCAACTGTCAGGGCGATGTGAAAGCCCTCAGCTCAGGATTTAATGAGAGTATTGTATCAGCAGCGTTTTGGCAGCTCATATAAAGGGATATCCTGCTTTCTACACCAATAACATCAATCTTTGCTGTACTATAAGCAGCTCTGCACGTACGTTCAATAAAATGTCAGCACAGTGACAGTGACAGCAAACTGGATAAAAGAAGTGAAGTGAAGTGAAGTGAACGTCCAAAATAGCAATGGGACGTCAGCCAGAGGCATTTTGGCCGTTGCCATCTTGGTCTTTTTGCAACCACTTTGAAAGAATTCAGGTTTAAGGAACTTCCACCTCGGCTTCACTTCACAGACTGTGTCCACTTCTTTTGTACAGTCCCTGAGTAAACTACATTTGGACGGTTGTTGTGTTTCCATCCTTGGACTTTTGCGCGTGAATGTAAAGACGCCAAGCTGTTGTCACCTGGAAGTGAAAGATGCCGGCGTAGCCCTGCCCGAAGCTCTGCCCGTGAGGAACCACTCTGTGGAGGAGGTTGTCGTTTAGGGTCAGCGAGGCGATGGCTGCCAGGAGCCAGCAGTCCCCTGTTAACACACACACAAACACACAGTTTTATTACCCTGGCTCAGCTCTGAAATGTTAGTTAATTAACAAAAATGACAGCTGGTTGTTCATCTAAAACAGGTGTCGGATACTTATTTAAATAAAACACATTCCAGCACATCCTCGTCACTCGTACGTGAATTCAAATGTTTATTTTCTATTAAGGTGTCATTCATTCATGCAGCTGAGATAAATCTCGAATGCACACAGCGGAAAGACTCATAAAACTGGAATTCACCCATTAACGGCTCAGAAAGGACAAGAGTCGGGAACTGTGTTTGAACAAGTTTGCCCTGTGGGAAACAGGAGAGGCTCCTGTTCCACTGGATTTCTGAGAACAGCTCAAACTGCCACAGCTGCACAATAAGTCACCGATATTAGTGGAAAGCACTCTGCGGGTATGAGCCTGATGTGACATACTACTGTTGCGAAAGTTTCTCGTTTAGAGGGCAGGAACACCCCTCCTTTTTTTTTTTTCTCACAGGCCGGAATGTGTCATCTAAATAACCTCGTCAAAAACTAAAACTGTGGTCTTTGTTGTGTCACCTGACCTGCTGAGGCTCAGATCCTAAAGTGCTCTTTAATCAAGTCGTTGAACATTTTGATTGTTCTGTTCTCATGTTATGGCAAGATCAAGATCACTCCTTTAGCTACTGTATTTTAGATATACAGCACTGTCCCAAACCGAAAGTAAAGCACTTTTTATCTGTAATATAATTTATAAATGGCCCCTGATGGCAGCTGGATCTAACAGACTGGATAAAGACGCTGCGTTCAGTCTGTACAGCAAAGTGAAGCATCGTGTTTCCTGGCTCAACATTTTTTGGGGTTATTGTTTTTGCGATTCAGCTGCTCCCCGCTGGGAGGGAGGAGAAAGCGGGAAGGGGAGGAAGTCACTTCCCACACTTCCAGAACTCCTCATAAAGAGAGATTGGAAGGGAGGGGGAGGGGGGGCTTGTTTACAGATGTGAGGCAGGGAAACAAAGCATGAATTATAAATGCGGCTCTGTGTCGAACAGGAAGCGTCTCAGGCAATAAACTGTCACTGGTGCCGCTGATATGACTGTTTAAACCTCCCTCTGAAGGCCGTCCATCTCCATCCGTCACTCATATTTCTCGTTCAGTTTGCTCTGTTGACTTTGACTTTGCTCCTTTTTTAATCCTTACTGTATGAAATCAGGTGTGTTGACTTAAGAGCTCAGTCTTATTTACATGCAGTATATGCAAAGGGAGCTGATTAATGATAGGAACAATATTATCTGTAATAATCTTGGTTAAAATGTTACACAATATTTAAAAGGTGAACTCCATCAGATTCACACATTAAGGCAAATTGAGGGGCACTAATGAGTCTGTATAATTGTAAGAGTTTTATAATTTCCACTGCAGAGAAGGTTTCTAAAGTCAGAGAAAATAGATGTCACCAATTACAAACTACATTACAAACTAGTGAAGCTTTCAGTGTTTTCATCCTCTGCTGCTTCAGTTTTCAGTTTTCACAACAGATATTTTGACTTTTAATTTCAGGAAAAGCACAGGTGTTGCTAAAAACAATAATGATAGAAATGTCCACATTACCAGGGTGCTGAAACTGAGGCAGCTAAATGGAATTCAGCCACCATTAGCAGCATTATTTACACATATCAAATGTCTTCTGTGGAAAACACCCATTATTCCTCAGTAATGGTTCACTCTCCTACTCAAGGGCATGTTGTTTATTGTTCTGAAGGGAGAGGAAAGCTTTATTTATTCATGCCCTACATCTTCCATTTAGACTTGAGATTGCAACCAGGTCAGCCTCCAGTCAATCACCTGTTCCTTTTGGCTTCTGCCGGCATTTCTCGCTCTGACTTTCTGCCAGATTAAATCTAATTTCTCTCCTGTCCTCCCATGGCTGAATCACGCGGCAGTAACAGTGAAACAGTTGGGATCCTTCCCGGTTGGACTCACCCAGAGCTCCCTGACAGATGTCTGTGCGAGTCGCTCCATCCACGATGAACTCAGGGTGCCTGCAGAACTCCTGTCGAGTGCACAACAGAAACAAAGAAATTAGCCCTATGCTGTCTTTTTCATGCTGCTGTTGACTAATGCAAAGATTTCAGTCTGTAGAAGTGAGCGGGTTTCAGCAAGTCAAAATGCTTTTGAATGGCAAGTTAAGAGAATCCTTTTTTCTGTCTCAACAAAACCTCTGTGACAAAAAGTCTACGGCGTAGTTTCTCAAAGTGTGGCTTGCAGACCAGTGGTGGACCTCAGAATTATTTCACGCAGCCCCCGAGCTTGATATAAAATGCATGCATTATATTTAATCATCTGTTGTGTATTTCAATACTTTCACTTTCAATCCGCCTACATTTAATACACTACTTTGATGATACCGCACTGCATCAAACTGCACTCCCCTGACAAACGCCTGCCAGGTTAGAAATGACAGCTTGTCATCGATGCTAAAGTTAATTGGTGATTTCAGTAGATAAAAGTTTAATGGAAAAGTGAAACGGAAAAGCCACCGTTGAAAAACAAAACACAGTTTCAGGTGGTAAAAATGGATCAGCTCTTGATCTGTTGGACCTCGGGGAACACCGATCAGCTTTGTCTGCAAACAGGTAGTTCATGCTCAATAAGTTTAATGTTGAACGCCATCGTGAGACCAATCAGAAATCTTACGACAACATCCTGGGTGAAGAGTAAACATATTGAACAGTTTCAAGGCACGTCTGTGTCCATTGTCTTAAAGTTGGTCAGTAGTCCAATATTTAAAGTAAATCTCCATTGGTTTTAGCTCTGAGTCCGGTGCATACAAAGACTTGAAACGATGGCAAAGAAAGCCAAAAAACACACATCTGCACAGCCGTCTCATTTACATTTTGTTTCAAACGTGCAGCTGAAAATGTCACATCAAGACATTTTGGTTTTAAAGGCTACTGTACTTCTTATCAACCACCTGTGCTATTAATACCCCCAAAGCCTAGCCTAGAAATGTGACCACCCCACCCCAAACAAACAAGTTGTTGGTTGAGAAATAGCTCCTAAACCACAAAGTCTCATTTTAAGAACTTTTGTTGTTTTAGTAACACCCACAAAGCCAAAGTGCAAAGTATTTCCTGGTTCCCAAAATATGAATATGCACTATTTCTCCTTGTCCTTGGTACCATAATAACTCTAGTAATTGAATATCAATTGTATTTCTTCACATATGAAGCTGCTCCTTTAAAAACACAAAATAAAAACTATTTGTGGAACCACAGAGATCACCTTATGAACATTTCAGTTAAACAATGTTGCATTCGAGTGTCTCTTGCTTGCCCTGCCTCATAAACCATCTTCTACTCAGCATGCTGAGCGTGAGAAACCCCACATGAAGCTATAAAAAGAAATATTTCATTTATCCATGCGCCCTGCAAACACACACGTCTGCACATAAACCAGCACATAAACCAGAGGCACACATGGTTGCATTCACAGAAACGCTAACCGTCACACACACAGAAACGCTAACCGTCACACACACACACACACACACACACACACACACACAGCCTCTTAAATTGTCTTTTTCAGACTCAGATTATTTTGGGGCAAGGGGGAACATGAACACCATGAACACTTTCAAGCAGCGTAAATATTACAGATCATGTGTCACATGCATTATAAAATGCAAGACTTTTTGGAGTGACGAGCAGCCAACATCCCCACACCCCAGGAAGCATTAGAGGAAAAAGACACACACATGTTGAAACACACAGGGCTCTCACATGCTCAAATGGAGGCTACAAGAGGAGCTGAGAGGCTGCAGTCACGCTGGTGATCACAACCCTGAGAGCTTTTAAGATCACGACTCAGGCTCGTTGCTCTGTTACAGGACTGACGGGAGCGCCCTGTCACAGCACGAGCATATCGAACAGTAAGGAGAGTGTGCTGTCTTCGGGGCTTAAAAACCTAATGAAGGGAGTGTCGCTTCGTTCTCTGGTGTCACACTCGGCTACAGGGAGCATCTCGCTGTATTCATTATGTAGTGATGGGAGGCAGGCAGAGGAAGAAACACAGAGACAGCAAGCAGGAGGAAAAGCAAGATGTTAAACCCCCCGAGCATCTCTGCAAACTCCTGACTAGGGTAGTTTTGAAGATCAACATGATATCTACCCATCTAGAAAGTTCAGTTGCCAAGCAACAGGTGAAATTCAAGTCTGTCGGTGGAAGTTTCTTGGGAAGTAAGGCATTTTATAGGAGGTAATAAAAAAGCTCAGAGCAAGAGTTCGCCATCAGGATCCTGATAATAATCCTGGTAATAGCCGTTATCTGATCACTCCTGAAGTCATCAGTCAATATTTGATAGGTTTTGTGTCATCAGATAAAAAGGTGGTGTCCAGAATCATGAAGTTTCTACACAGTTAATCATTAAATGACAGTATTTCATGACTGTTGTCCAAATGATACCACCGATTTGAGGGTGTGTCTTGAAGGCATCCATTGTTTTATTCATGTGTCAGTGCGACAAAAGTTACTTTAGTATGAATGTTATGTTACCCATGCATGGTAAAGCAGCTGAAATCATGGTTTGTTTTAAGGTGTGTCAGCTGCTGGTTGGACGCTGGCGTACACACTACATTCTTAGAAGATGGGACTTAAAAGTAAAACAAAAAAGAAAACAATGACACTGTAAAATAAATCATTGGAGTGAGAGTATCATTTTGGGTCTAAAATTAAGTGTTTTTAAGTCAAACTAGTTTAAATTTGTTCTAATATTCCAATATTTAGCACATTATCTTCTTCTCCTCTCTAAGAATGGTCCACTTTTTGGAGGTTAGCCTTGTTAAGTTGATGGAGGGGAAGGCTCAGATGAAATCATTAAATCTTCTATTAATACTTCAATGACATGAGGGTGAGAAGCTAATCATTTGGAACAGCTCCATGAACACACCTGATTGTTTTGTTGCTCCATTTGTGTAATTCTCAAAACTCCAGATTAATAATAACATCACATCTAATAAGATACCCCTCCCCCCGTGCCCTTCTCACCGTGGGCCTCATCCAGCGGACTCCCTGGGTCTTGGAGGATCTCGGGCCGAGGTCGTTGAATCCCAGAGACGACGGATTGCAGGGGAACAGGTTATCCTCAAACAGCCTCCCACTCTGGAGGCTCTGGGCTTGCAGAGACTCGTAGTCCTGGCCCAGAAACTTCACAGCGTTGTGGTTCTGTCCCAGTCCATTTTCCCGATCCCACTGGTTCCTGAGCTTGGCAGCCACTCCTGTGGCGTAGATTTGCTCCCCCATCCTGGGCTGGTGGAGTTAAACGAGCAGGGCCGGTTGTCGCTCTCCGTTGGACGTCTGTGTTGAGCTGAGCTACGACAAGATGTAAAGATGGGTCAATGATTCACGAGGCGACCTATCCCAGCTGCAGCTTTTTGACGTGAAGCAACTGCGGCAGCGCTGATGTGAATCTGATAGAAGGTGGTAATGGCTTCAAGGCTTGATCATAAATTAGACTGAAACATCAGTAGCCATTAAGAAGCTATTAAATTTTGATGGGACTCTTGATTGCGGTGCTTGTGGTTCTGCTGTAGCCGGATGCTTCGGATGCAGTAACCATCACAAGTGCAGGGCCTCAAAATGCAGAAAAAGAGGGACGTCCTCCTCACAGATCTCGTCCAAGTGAGTTGCTAATTCTCTTTATCCTGAGGCCAACAGGAGTGCACGGTCTCAGTCCTCCCTCGTCCCACCAGCAGCTACAACCCTGAAAGACAGAAGCTTAACATGAGATTCTGAACAGAGGAGATATTCACAGATGCACAAGTCAATACATCGCTCTGTACCTGTGCATGCCACGCAGACGAAGGCCTCAGCTGTAAACACCCTCTGCTCATACATTCAGGGTTTAAAAGGCAAATGAGCCCTCCCTGTTTCGCTATGCATAGCAAAGGGATTAGTCACAATGGGCATATCGGCGCTACTTTTACCGTTTTACCGTGCGCTGCTGAATGTGTGCACAGTGTCAGTCTCTGTTTAATCACACAGTTGTATTAACAAAGCTGTGGACGGTGGCTCCCCGGGTGTGTATGTTTGTGTGTATTCATTGTGCAACAGGCTGACAGAGGGTGCGGGTTTTTCTGCGAACACTGAAGTGAAGTGCAGCGCAACATGTAAAAGCTCTCTGTGGCTCTTTAATTAAGCAGAGCCGGGGAGGAGGAAGTGTAAACTGTCATTAATGTGAAAAGTTCATCTCAGTTCTCGTCCCAACATCTGCTTTCTTTCTGTAAGGTTTTTTTTTTTTAACCTCAGCTCTCATCTCGGCGCTCCAAACCGAACACTCTTCCTATTGTGAGGCTCGTCCGTCAGTCACAACAACAGCAGCAACCAAGAAGAGAAGAGTTCAGAGGAGATCTGCTACTTGTTGCCACTCCTCGCTGTGAACCACACCCATACAAGAAAAAAAAAACCAGCCTGGCTGAAAAGTTGAAAAGCCAGAAATAGAACACGTAGCTGTAACAAAGGTTTCCACATCTGTTGGAGAATTTTACAGAAATAGTTGTCCTACTTGTTCCTAGTAAATTGTGCGACTCCTATTACCACTAAAAAGAGCACTACAAACATTATGACTACCGAAACCGAGCTACCGAAACCACTGCTGCACACACTAATAGCTTTAATATAAGATAGGACACCTTTAATGATCGCCATGGGGAAATGTGGTTGTAGAGAGAGGTGAACATTTAACTTTAACAAGTCCAACTCTGTAATATCAGATTTCTGTAATTCTCTGTAATATCAAGCTTAACAGCTTGTCAAAATTAAAATACTCCTTAGGCTGAGACACACACAGTTCACACTGTTCCTACATATGATCCATAAACATAAACCATTCATCAGTACACACACACACACACACACACACACACACACACACATACATCTGCATAGGATATGATGTGCATGTGTCTTTAATAGGTAATGAATTGTTTGATTATTATAATTCATTTTGATGCTTTGGCCACATTGTTTTAAAATTTTCATGCCAATAAAGCTCTTTGAATTGAAACACTGAATTGAGAGTATAGAAAGTGAAAGAGGGAAATAATAAGAGGTTGATAAACCGAAATAAGAACAAAATTAAAAATAAATGACAGAAAAGCATTTGGAGGCGAAAAAATGACTGCTTTTGTTTTTATTCTTCAAAATAAAAATATGAAAGTATTGCTTTGGTATTCAGCTGTGTCATGAATATTATATTAATCATGCAAAATAAAAGCATTACCCTACTTGTACAAGGATGTCCATGAACAAAAAGACTAGTGATAAAAGTTTGACTGCTGCACCTGCAACCATCACTGCAGAGCACACACCTTCAATATTATCATTATATCATACTGAAGCGTTGTAATTATTTATGAGCTATACGTTCATAGCAGTTATTAAAGAGAGTCTGTGGTCAAAGCGTATGTGTGCAAGCATCGCTGTACAACACAGTTGACATGTTCCACTAACGGGCAAAACATTTGGTGGTTTTTTATCTCTGCTGTGTGTTATCAGGGCGTACTCTGCCCCACACGAGTTCAGTCCGGCTACCATGAATATTTAATTTTCCCTCACATGCGAAATTCACTTAGATACCCCCCTTACATACACACACATCCTCCACCTCAGTGCAGGTAGTGACATCTACGAGAGATGACAAGCAGTAGGCCGCAGGTCCAGACACAAGGAGAGGAAACCAGCAGCAGCTACAGACGAACAACACAGAGCTACATTACAGGAAAATATACAAAACTCTGCTGGACTCAAAGAGAGGAGGAAATGAAACGACTCTACAGAAGCTGTGAATGCAGTTAAACCAGAACACAGCATGTTTATATGTCATGTCACGGGCTCCAACTCCAAAGGCATCAGCATGATATTTCCTCCATTTCAGACAATAATGAATGCTAATGAGTTGTCTGGTTCCTTTCCTAAATGAGAAATTTGGTTACATACATACTGTGGTGGAGGAAGTTTTGAACAAATGCAGCGGCTTTATGCTCTCTCTCCGAATTTCTCTGTACTTGTATAGTGACAATAAAGGAATCATTACTTGAGTGAAAGTACTAACATTGAGATTTCTACTGATGCTACTTCTAGATAAAAGTATTATCAGGTAAATGTACTCCAAGTATCAAAAGCAAAAGTACTCAAAGCAAAAAAAACGGCTCCTTTGAGTTCATATTTTTCAAATTTCAAATATCATATACTATTTTTACTAAATACTATATAATATTATGTAATAGTACATATAGTATATAATATACAATATAAATGTACTATATTGCATTTTGAACACATTTTGGGGCCTGAAATGTTGAAATATTTGTCATATTTGCATAAGAAATTACATCAATCTCACCATTCCTCGTTCTTTTTAAAAGGTTTATCATATGTTTTTTATGCCATATGATTTGTAAATCAAGTAGACACTAATAATAGATCAGAGAATTGCAGGGAAGCGATGAGTACAACATGTCCTTGTGACATGTTGTGTAGTAAACATCCTCTACTACTGATACATCTGACTTGTACAGTATCTCAAGTGCACACGTTAAATGATAATACTACATGTTATCTGCTGTTATGATGTAATCCGAGGAGAGGAAAGTTTCCAGCACACAAAGACAGAGATGAGGGGTCACATGAGTTTAGTGTTTTGAAGCCGACTCGCCTTGTGTCACTACTGCTTTTCTGCTGATGCGTGTCTGCCTCTACTGTACCAGCAGTTTCCTCCTCACGACACACTGAAAAATAGAGGAAGGAGGGGCTGGATGGACTCAGACCGCCTGACTACAGATCCTGATCCTGGACTGAGTAACGCCTGTGGCTGCCCTACTGGTGTTTGTGCTGTGAGTAAGCACTCTAGGTGTATTTCTGCATGCATGGCTCATATTCCAAACACTGTGCAGTCAAACATCTAAAAGTGTTTTGAGATGAGCCTGCAGAGAAATTAGACACTCACAGTTACAAGTGGGAGGAAACAAATGCTGAGTCTTGGTGATTTTTATCAAAGCGGGATGTAGGAGGAGACTTAAAAACATGCTGTATGTGTAACTCTACTTTGAGTGGTTACTTATAGTGGATATATCACATTTTAAAGCATCCCCTCCTGCAGAAAGTGAAGTTTTAGATGGGCATGTGGCTCGCACAGATAAATGTGCAGTCCTGTTGGTAGGTGCGGTCCCTGACAGGAGAAACAATGTCCAGCTGTCAAACTGCAACTCAGTGAAGTTGAGCTGAGCGAACAGCTGGACATCAGACATGAGAGACAGAGAGAGAGAGAGAGAGAGAGAGAGAGAGAGATCTCCTGCAGCATTGGAGGATTTCACACTTTTTTTAAAGTTATAAGAGGCTGATCTAACGCGAGGGTTGGTTCACAGGATCAAGCTCACAAAGTCCCGCACAGAAAGTTCAGGTTTGGATGTTGAGCGCATTTAGAGGTAAGTGTGTAATTAAAGAAAGAGGGGGTTTATATTTACCTTGCCGCAGTTATCCAGACATTCAAAGCGTAACTTGGCTCTCTCCCCCTTCTTCCATGTTAGAGCAGTAGGCCCATCCCCTCCCCTGCTCTCCACCACAGTTTCACTCTGCAGAGACGCCCTCCTGCCTGCAACCTGATTTGTTAGGACCAGTGCGCCTCCTGCACAGTGCGCCTGCGCAGTGCCATAACCACACTGTCTCTGTGTGTGTGTGTGTGTGTGTGTGTGTGTGTGTGTGTGTGGTGGGTGGGGGGCTGTGGTGTAGCTGTTGACCTCACCCAGCCTGGTAGAACTGTTTCATCTTGCCAGATTACATTTATATGTGCATTTTTTGGGCTTTAGATTAAGTTTGAACAATAAACAACATGTGTTATAATCATGAAATTGTGCATTATTATGGAAGTTAATGTCCTCATGTAATATTTCTGTTCTTTACTGTAACTCACTCTGTTGACTTTAGGATCATTTTTAACTTTTCTTACACTTTAAACACACAGGGGAAATTACTTGAAATGTTTTTTTCCTGCAACATGTCAAAATCAAAGTCTGGTTTATTGTCAATTCTGCTGCAGCATGTACAGGACAAACAGAGAATTGAAATTACGGTTCTCTCAAACCTTGGTGCATGAAATACAAAAAAATATAAGCCAATAAACAAAATAAACAAAACAAGTACAATCAAACTAGAAGAATAAATAAGACATGGTATAAATAGACAAGGCAAATTACAGTCAGTGCAAATATATGTATATGGTTATAGTGCAAAAAGAAGATTGAGTTAGCTTATGGTCTGGTTAAAGTGATTAAAGTGTGTGTGTGCTCATTGAGTTCCTGAGGGGGTCAACCTGAGGGTTGTGTATGACTGCTGCAGCTTACACACTGATATTGTACATAAACTACTCAGTAATGTGTAAAATAGTTAGCTCCATCTGGACCAACTTTAAAATGTTGCATACACATCAGTGCTCTGTAATAATACTCTAGTAATATGATATATAAGAACACAACAGTGGTATGTGCCATTCTGCTGCATAATTAGTGTGTTACTTTTGAAATTTTAACCATGTTTTGCACATAATACCTTTTTACTTTTACAACGTTTAAATTCAGGACTCCTGCTTACAACGGAGTGCAATTTAAATTGTAATATTGTAACTTTTACTTGAGTAATGCTAAAATATTTTATATGCAGGAGCGGACTCGGACAAATGAAGAAATGAAACAACTCTACAGAAAGTGTGCACAGAGTATTATCAGGTAAATGCACTTAATTAAGTATTGAACACATTTTGGGGCCCGAAACATTGAAATATTTGTCATATTTGCATGAGAATCATCTGTCTCGCCAACTCTAGTACTGGTACCAGTATCACTTAAAAGATGAGGGACATTCAAAAGTTTTGGTGTGAGATTTGGTTTTAAAACAATTCATTATTATTAGCAGTATTATTATTATTATTATTATTATTATTGTTGTTGTTATTGTTGTTGTTGTTGTTGTTGTTATTTAGCTAATTAGTTTTTTTTTCATTTTTGCAGTACAATACTTATTTTTTGTGTCCTAATTAAAATTAAGGGACAATCTAAAGTTTTAAATCTGAAGTGTTTTTTTATCATTTAAGTTAATTTTTGCAGGAATGTCAATGATTTGATGTATGTACAATTAAATTTTACTATCCAATAAAGATTCATCATGAGGATGTCAAGTAAGGTTGTAGGAGTCAACACTGACATCTAGAGGAGATAATAGAAGTAGTAAATGCGCCTCCTGTCGGACTCCATGTCCCAGCAGGCAGTGCGGCGCGGCGTGCTTCCCGTGATGCATCGCTCGCACGTCTTTTCCTCACTGCCGCCGTTGTTCCATTGAGAGAACTTCAACATGGCGACCGACGGACCACCGGGCACCGAGGCTTTACCGTCCGACTTGGGGAGCGCCATCGCGGGGCTCAACACGTGGAGCCACCCGGAGCTGCAGGCCAAGCTGGCGGAGCTCGGAGCGCCCACGATGGGTAAGAAAAGACGGAGGGCCGGCCCGGAGGAAGCGACGGGGTTTAACCGGCTACTCACGTTAGCTAGCTAAACGCAGCCACAAAGTAGGCCTCCGGTGTGTTTATACTCTTTGAAATACACGTCCAGCATCTAATAATTCAAGAAAAGTGCCATTAAAATGTGCTGAGGTTTACAGTAATACAGATATATCTCTGTGCTGGATGTTTAAAAAAATATGTTGTGAGAAAATCTAAAATAAAATATAGGTAGAAATACAATACAGATAGATATACAGTACTGTTTAGAGAAATATATTGCAACTACAAATACAATTAACTCCTCTGGTGGTTAGTTTCGTCGTCTTTAAATAGTTCCGGAAACAGCATATTGCAGTGTGAGTGCATTGTTTTAACTTTTAGTGATAATAAAGGCCCTGTTTTGTCCTTTTTAATGAAGTTTTTCCTCTTTCCTCAGGTCCCAGAGAGGAGCTGATTGAAAGGCTGAAGGGCTACATGATGCAGGTAAATGTGTCTGCAGGTGTCATGTATTCACATCACTGCCACACTGCTGTTGTTATTGATCACCTTACAGCTACGCACGGCTAGAGTGAGATAAAGTAGATCCTTTTTAATGCATGATTCAATCTTAGTAATGAAGAGATGGATGTGTCCACTCTTCTGAGCTCTATCTTCTTAATTGATTCAAAGAAGTAATGCACAATCAATGTCTCAGATGCTGCTGCTCAATAAGAGTATTCTCATTTGTTTCTGTGTGCAGACGGGGATCCTCCTCAGCAAACCCAATGATGACAAATCTATGGGCCCGCAGGTAAATGTCACATCAAAACGTTGCTGAAAACACGTGTAACATTTGATGACTTGATTTTATTTGGCAAGTACACATCTGCAGTATTTTATTGTGTGTGGCTTTGGACGCTTGCGTGTTCTTTTGTGTATAAGTCTATAGTATGATTTCACTTTCACATAATTAAAATAAAGTTAAGGTAAATATGAATATGACAATTTATCATACATCCATTAATATTTATATTTAGAAATATAGTTTAATTACACATACTGCTGTTGCATCTCTCAGATTTACTGGATAGGATGTTATCAATTTAGTGTATATTAGCAACTAATGCAGCCTATTTGCACCCTGTTTATAAAAGCAGGTGCTACAGAGCATGTTGGCGTAGCACCTTGTGTTATATTCTGTTAGTTTGTAAGTTTTAATAGAGATGCAATCAGAATTTGCATTATTTTCTCAGATGTTGTTACTGTAAGAGTCCGTCCTGTTTTTCTAGGCAAACATGCTGCAAATTTGGCACCTTGTGTCAACATCTTGACAGTCATATTCAAACGTCTTGTATTGATGAAATGGTAACTAAAGATGTAGAGTAGTAATATCTGGTTATACACATGTGGATGTGTGGATTCTGTTTAAAAAATCACTTTCTAACAGAGAGGTAGATCTTAATTTTTCTCTCACTACATACATAATGTCACAGTATAATTTACCACAGTCGTAAGGTGCAGGAAAAGCTGAAAAATGCTTGCAAGATCCTTGAATTAGACTTTTAAACAGGTATGTAATGTTAGTTTCAAGTGAAGAGTTCCTGAATTTGTGTTTCATGAATAAAGGGATCATATGAATGAAGCCTACCTCACACTCTCACACTCTCAACCCTCCCCCCCGTTCTCCTCTTCAGGTGCCAGGTATGCCTCCCATGCCCCCGATGCCCATGCCGCCCATGCCTCCTGGTATGGGCATGCTGCAGGCTATGAGCATGATGCCCGGGGGGCCCCCTCCACCCGGCATCCACATGGGCATGGAGCCCCCAGGTTTGCCCCCTCCAGGCCTGTCGCAGGATGATCAGCTGAAGATGGTTCAGCAGAGAGCAGCCATGGTGTTACAGCAGGAGGAGAGAGCCAAGCAACAGGTGAGGGCAGCTCTTTTATTATTATCTTTAAAACACAACACTGAGATGTAGGCAGTGTATGAGATGGAGGGATAGACACAGAAAGTTCTGCAAAGTTACTTTTTGTTTGACTGTTTCTCAGTTGTGAATTGTTTCGGTGTGTCACAGGGTGATTCCCATGTCATGGATGAACATGAACTTCTGGAACAGCAAAAAAGGGTGAGAAGACAGATCACCTGTTAGATAAAGTCACTTAGCTATTGTAGATCGTAACATTTGGGCAACAAAAAACATTAAACAAAAGATTTTTGTCCAATTCTAAATTGATAAAGATTTAATAACTATTCATAATAGGCATCCTTTTCTTAATGCCTTCTTTTTCTATTGACTGTACCTCTTCTCTTGTCATTAATTCTCATCTCCTCCTGTCTTGTAAATCAGGCTGCAGTGCTGCTGGAACAGGAGCGTCAACAGGAGATGGCGAAAATGGGAGGTACCAGAGCCATGCCCCCTGTCAGCACAATGAGAGGTGTGTTGGTGATGTAGACATGATGTTTTATATATCACAATTTCATTCTTTCTAAGCCACAGACTAAAAACAGAATTATATTTACACACATAGATTCATGTGTAAATGACAGTGGTTTCATCTGTGCTCTAAAAGAGGGCCTGAAGTCTCCAGTGAAGATTTAGGCCTGACTGTTTTTATAGCAGTGTAAGTGATCACCTTCTAATTAATAAACTTTTATCACCTGGGAACTGCCTTTCTGCAGGTCTGGATCCTCGTGGGCCGCTGCCTCCTGGCGTCAGCATGTTGCCAACCCAGAAACAGAGAGTGCCACCTCCTCCAGGAGAAGATAACAGAGAGGTAAGCAGACATTATTCCCACTTGTGTATGTTTTAAATGTTGGCATATGCACCGCTTATAAATTACTTCAATTTACCAGAAAGTTTAGGTGAGGTTTCTTCTTTTCTCTTTTCCAAACCTGTTTCTAAGTTACACAGACTCATGATGTTTTGTGTGCCTTCACATGAACTCACATTGTCTCAATTTAAAAGATGGATTTCTGTAGCTTTAAAAAAAAAATCAATGCAAAATTCTTAAGTTGTGTTAATTGGGATATTATTGGTATTTTTCAGGGACTTTGGTCTCTTGTTTATAGACACAATTTCTTATTTTTTGCTTTCATTTCAGCCCTGGCAGAACGAGGAGGTCAGCGTCAGTGGGCCCAAAATCCCTCAAGCTCTGGAGAAGATCCTCCAGCTGAAGGAGATCAGACAGGAGCAGCTTACCGACCCCGCAGGTCAGTGCAGCTACATCTTATTCTGTTTGGCAAAGGAAAGTAACGTTAAAGCTGTGCTGCATGCCAGTGAAGATACATAATAATTACTCAAAGTTTTACTGGAATATTTGTCCACAGGAAGGTCAGACACTGGGATGAGGGAGCATTCAGGTTCTGATTTGTTTGTTTTTTTTTTCACCCTTCTAGAAGAGGAAGAGGATGAAGAGGGAGCAGAGGACTTGGCCAACTCGTCTGCACCAGTCATGTCTGAGACAGAAGATGACGACAGCCATTTATCTAAGAAAGATGTAAGTCTGTTCTCACAAAATGCGGCAAAGCATCATTTAGGATATTTGAGTCATTTCTCATTTCTAAATAAGGACACGTGTTACAAATTCGAATCTAAATTGACATCAACAGGCCTTTTGACTGTCTGTCTGTGCTGTGATCCAAACCACAGCATGTTTTAATGAATATTTTGAATTCATAAATCTTCTTTTCAGAAAAACCGCAGACGTCGAAACCGCAAGAAGAGGAGCAAGCAGAAGCGAGCTCAGGAGAAGAAGGAGCAGGCGGCAGAGCAGGAGAAGGAGGGCAGCGAGAAGGAGAAAGAAAAGGACTCAGAGGTGGAGATTGAGTACATCACAGAAGAGCCGGAGATCTACGACCCCAACTACATCTTCTTCAAGAGGATCTTTGAAGCGTTCAAGGTGACTGCAGAGGGTTACTTGCTGTACTGCATTTACATATTCTTTTAATTTTTCTTCCGCAGAAGACAGTAATGATTGTTTTTGTTGCAGAAAGAGTGTTCTGGCGTTTGCTTTTGTTTTGCTATAACGCCTCCATTTCCCTCTCTGTTTTAGCTGACTGATGATGTGAAGAAAGAGAAGGAAAAGGAGCCCGAGAAGGCAGAGAAGCAGGAGACAGCCGTGCTGCGGAAAAAGGGATTTGAGGATGAGAAGAAAGACAGTGACGACAGCGACGAGGTTTGTGACCTCCCATCTGTCGCCCGAAAGGAACAGACAGAACAAAAGCCCATCTGTTTACGTGTAAAACTTTTGACATATTTTTTGCTCGCGCAGGAAATCCGACCAGATGCACCTAAACTGTCAAAGAAGAAGCTGAGGAGGATGAATAGGCTGACTGTGGCTGAACTCAAACAGGTGATGACAGTGAGAGCAATAGTCATTATTCATGATCACAGAAGAGTTTCAGTACACTTTATAACCTTTGTCTCTTTTCTCCTCCCGCCTCTTTGCTCCAGCTGGTGGCTCGTCCAGATGTGGTGGAGATGCACGACGTGACGGCCCAGGAGCCCAAGCTGCTGGTCCACCTAAAGGCCACCAGGAACACGGTGCCGGTGCCCCGCCACTGGTGCTTCAAAAGAAAGTACCTGCAGGGCAAGAGGGGTATAGAGAAGCCTCCGTTTGAGCTGCCCGAGTTCATCAAGAAAACGGGCATCCAGGAGATGAGGGAGGCCCTGCAGGAGAAGGTGGGTTACCGGAGTGCCATTTGTTTAGTTCTCCAGCTTTTCACACGTAGATTCTTCATTTTATTTTTTATTTTTCCATTTACAGGAGGACGCCAAAACCATGAAAACCAAAATGAGGGAGAAGGTCCGTCCCAAGATGGGAAAGATCGACATCGACTACCAGAAGCTCCACGACGCCTTCTTCAAGTGGCAGATCAAACCCAAACTCACGATCCATGGGGACCTTTACTACGAGGTATCTGTTCCCTTACATTTTTAAAGGTTAAATTATCATTTTTTATTATTAAGCAGGCTGTCAGTGCTGCAGGCTGCTTTAAAAATGACCTGACGTTTGTGTTTCTGTGTCTCTGCAGGGAAAAGAGTTTGAAACTCGTCTGAAAGAGAAGAAGCCGGGCGATCTGTCTGATGAGCTGCGCATCGCCCTCGGCATGCCAGTCGGACCTGTAAGAACGATTCCATATCAATTTACAGAGCAAAAAATGATAAAGAAAACTTTTGTTTGGAAAAGCAGTGACATTAAGTGCAAAATGTAAATAAATATATCTGTATGTCTGCTGCAGTGATGTTATCCCTGCTGTTGTGTCACTTTCCTAATTATCCTGTTGTGACATTCCGCCTGTTACTGCTGTTAAATGCATGAATGTACAGGCTGTGAAAACTAATCTCCTCCTGTAAGACAAGACACGGCGAGGCTTGTTTATTCGGAAATGCCGACACAGGAAGGAGAGGAACAAAACAGCTGAGAAAATGAAAGTTTAAAAAAAAAAAAAAAAACACCAGGCAGGTTATCTTTGTTTTTTAAGCAGGCGACAACAGTCGACATGGAGAAATGAACACTGAACACATTTTTTAGCTCAAACAAACCCTCAGAGAATTAATCCTGTGTTCCAGAAAGGATCAAAATAGATTCACTGTCTGTCTCAAGCCGCACTCTGTACTGTTTTTAAACATCTGATTAGAAAATAGTGCATTCAGTGAGCTCACACTGGCTGTGTCTCTTCTTCATCAGAATGCCCACAAGGTGCCTCCTCCCTGGTTGATAGCCATGCAGAGGTACGGCCCCCCTCCCTCTTATCCCAACCTCAAGATCCCTGGACTAAACTCCCCCATCCCAGAGGTGAGACAGCTTCTATCTAATAAGTTATAATAATGTGATTTATATCATTGGACTTGAGTTTTTCCTTTGGCTTCACTGTATAAACTCTAACTGTTGATTTCCCAGCCAACCAACAAAGATGATCTGTCAGTGTGTCAGTATGCTTAATTCTTCCTGTTTTGTGCTAATCTTTTTAACTTGTCTTCATCCTCTTGTTAGAACTGCACATTTGGTTATCACGCCGGAGGCTGGGGGAAGCCGCCAGTAGATGAAATGGGCAAACCTCTTTACGGTGACGTCTTCGGGACCAACGCAGCAGACTTCCAGGTATACATCCTCTCTCTCACACACAAATACAAGATATGCATGTAAAGAGTAAATTTATCCAGTATATTATCACTCATTTTGTTTTTGCCAGAAGTCCTGTGATGACTAAAATATTAAATTAAAGAAGTTTGTATATATGATTGGCAGAGTTACTGACACTTCTGTCGTTGTTCAGGCCAAAGCGGAGGAGGAGGAGGTGGATCACACACCGTGGGGAGAGCTGGAGCCGTCGGATGAGGAGTCATCGGAGGAAGAGGAGGAGGAGGAGAGCGACGAGGAGAAACCAGATGAAACCGGATTCTTCACACCGGCAGACAGGTACTTGACGTGTAAATTATGGTCACCACTTTAATCAAGAAGTTACCAAAGCCGAATGCACGACTCTCGAGCCTCAATGAAAAAACGAGAGCTTGCACACCTGGAAGTTTTCTATCTGCAGTGAGCTGCAGGGTCAAATGTCTCTTATAAATGCAGAGACAAGCAAACTCATGACGTTTCCATTGTTCACCATAGTTATGAGATTAATTTTCAGATTAAAGCCCCGGGTCTGATCTCTTGTGACTGCCGTGTACAAGTCCCTGTCCATCTGTGTCACCTGCTTAGATGAGCGTGGCCATTTCTGCCTATATGTTCAGATTACATAATACGTCATCATGCATCATACAAGCGCACAAAGATGCATTCATGGACACGGATGTCCACGCATGGATAAACTCATCATGCACTGTATCTCATTTTGTGTGTTTCAGCGGGCTTATAACCCCTGGAGGCTTCTCATCAGTACCTGCTGGCATGGAGACCCCAGAGCTGATTGAGCTGAGGAAGAAGAAAATCGAGGAGGCCATGGATGGGTGAGTGTTGCTCTGTACTCTCGTGGCAACGCTGCCGTTTTAATTTCACATTTGCTCCCAACAGTAGCGCTCCTGCCGGCTGCACACGAGGGAAGACGAGCAGCATCTGACATTTCCTTTTGAGCTAATGGGTTTATAGAAAGAGCTTAGTATGAAAAATAAAAACATTTTTAACATTTACACACAGTATAAGTTAACAGCTAATATCAAAGCTGGAAGTGGCCAACACCCACATTAGTCTGTAGCCAACAATCATTTAGACATGCTCTCTGGTTTTATAACCTTGTTATATTGGATAGATGGTGAGTAATGACTAATATAAGCTCTTGGTTTGTTGTGCTCGTAGAAATGAAACGCCACAGCTGTTCACGGTGCTCCCAGAGAGAAGAACTGGCCCCGTGGGAGCAGCCATGATGGCCTCAACACACATCTACGACATGTCAGGGGTAAGACGCCTCTGTCTGAGCTCATGTGTCCAAATGAAATAAAAATACTGCGATGTTCTGTGTGTTAGCCTTGCCCTTAAATGTCTGCCTTCATCATCCTCCCTCAGGCCATGGCGGGTCGTAAGGCGGGCGGAGGGCAGGAGTCGCAGGGCGTAGAGGTGGCCCTGGCTCCAGAGGAGCTGGAGCTGGACCCCATGGCCATGACGCAGAAGTACGAGGAGCACGTCAGAGAGCAGCAGGCCCAGGTGGAGAAGGAGGACTTCAGCGACATGGTGGCCGAACACGCTGCCAAACAGAAGGTACAGAGACAAACAATCATTGTTAAAGTTCCCTCTTCAAACCATTAAATGTACATTTTTCTCCCTTTGAATGACAATTGATTAAATTAAATTGGTATAAAAAGTGTATACCCAGTACTTCAAAGATTTTACATTTGCTCTCAAAAAGTGGATTTTTGGAAGTGCAGTTTGGACCAAAGAAATAAACAGTAAACAGTAAATCAGTTGTAAAACCAAGAAAAAATTGGTTCCTTAGTCTCAGAAAGTGCAATTTTTCTAGATAACAATAGTATAAATTTAGTACTTTTCTCAGTTTTACTGTTTTAAGTTGCACTGTAAGGTTTGGATTTAAAGAAAGCAGATGAATGTTCCCGAAGCTCAGTAACAGATGACCAGCTGCATCATTAAACATGAACAGTTGGTCTTATTTAATCCTCACATGATAAACTGATACAGGGGAAAAAAACATGACTCTTCAAGTGTTTTCTTTATAAACTGAAGGAAAGTGGGAGGCTGTTAAAGCAGTCTCCTTTAGTCATTTCACTTTCCCTTTATGGTGACATTTCAGTATTAATAGCCTTTTTATTTTTTCCCCTTCTCTCTTCTTGCTTGTCACTGTACAGCAAAAAAAGAGGAAGGCCCAGCCACAGGACACGAGAGGCGGCGCCAAGAAGTACAAAGAGTTCAAGTTCTAGAGCGGAAACACCGAGACGAAGCGCCGCGAGAGAATGAGCCGCACCAGGAAACGAAAGAGGAAGAACCGCACTTTTCGCTTTTTAACTCCGGAGGATGCAGACTGCAACACCAATCAGCAGTTAGATCAGTAAACACACCTTTTTGTTCCTTTTTTTAAAACTATAAATAGATGATGCTTTTGTGTCGGTGACATGTTTCCTCTGTTTGACTCTACATTTTACATGTTGGGTATTTTCTCTCAGTAACATGTTTTTTCCCCCTGTTTTTTGTAAATAAATGAAGCGATGATGAGAGTTCACAGCTGTACTGCCTCGTGCTTCCACTTCATTTGATTAGATTTCATCACTGTGTGGTGGGGTTACTGTAAGTGCTCACTTGAATTAGATAATCTACTTGTAAAATGCAAGATATTTGCCACGTCTGAGTCAGCTGATCCAGTTAGTAGAGGCTGGAAAGAGGAGAGGAGCTCTCACTTTGCACTGAATCAACTAGTACAAAAGCAACCATTTAGGTAGCTAAGTATGAATGAAGTATCCTCTTTGTAATATTTTGGGAAATTTGTGGGGTTTAATTGCATGAAGATGAATTTACATTATGACACATCAGGGCTGTAGTTCACCACTAAAATTTAGTCCAAGACAAAAAAAGTCCAGCAGGTAAGATCAGAGCTGTAGAGACCAGACCTGATTACAGTCCTTTTAAATGTTATTATGCAAAAAGGATTTTAGGAAAGGCTTTGAAATGTTTAGACAGTAATGTTGGTACAAAATCTGAATCTGCTTTTCTAGAGTTTGACTTTATAATGCTTCAGTGTACTGACATAACAAAAAAATAGACATAACTACAATATAATATTGTACATATAAGTAGGTGAAAATAGATTGATGATTATTTTTTTTAAACAAAAAGCAACAATGACAATATACAAATCAAGAGATTTTATAAATTGTAAACATACAAAAAATGCAAAGATATTCATATTAAATGTACTTTATATAAACTTTTTATACATGTAGAGGGTGGTTAGGTACAGAAAATATAACTGAATAGTTAACTTAAATAATCTGAATAATTTTAAAGATGGCTTGATGGCTTCTTTTTGAATATTTATACCATTCATTAATATGCAGTTACCATTTAGCTTAGCTTAGCATAGAGACTGGAAACGGGGAACAGCTAGCCTGTCTATGTCCAAAGGAAAAAAAAACACCTAACACATTTTAAAGCTAACTAATGAATAAGGTAGAGTGTATTTGCTTAATGTGTCCAAAAACCTCAGTGTTAAATTGACTACAGACGGATTTACAGGAGGTTATGTGCCGGACTATTTCTTGGCTGGGCGCAGTGACTTTACCGGAAACTCAGCTGGTTGCCTAGTAACTGCTCAGAGCTGAGGCACATAACCATCCGCGACAATCAAAGTCAATTATTATTATGATTTTTTTTTTATTATGTGTTATTGGAAAGACGGTGCAATTGAAAACCTCAATAGTTTAATATGAGTACTGTCAAGCAAAAAATTCATTTTTAATGATCATAAAGAGACACAAGGGCAGCTCGGTTGCCGCGGTAACGCTGACGTCATTGGTGCTCAAACCATGATGCCGGAGGATTTTTGGGGGAGGACCAGATGCATGAGGGACCTGGAGGCTTCAGACTTTCTCAGATAATGACTCATTATTTCTCACAAGCCTCACGGTGCAGCGCTGCTCTTCGCCGCTGGGGGGCAGCAGAGCACCCTGAACGGGCCGGTCAGCTGACTGTCTGGGAGGCACAGTGACCTACATACTGGAGCTGCAGCATGTTGTCCTCGGTCACTGGTGCACACACACACACACACACACAGAGAAGGCAACAGCTTGTGCAAAATCCAACTGTGTTAACAAAAAATACAACAGTACCTATTGTTGATCATCATCATCATAATAGCTGTTTGAATTGGGGATGATTGGAGCAGGTATCATTACTGATGAGGAAAAATGGTTCACTATGACACCTCTGTGAGTGGGACGTGTGCCCATTCTGGAGTAAGTGACATCATCTTTTGGCATTTTGTGTTTGCCAGCACTGTCGATGGTTCGATACTGGAGACAGACGGCAGTGATGCAGCCCACAGAGCCAGCCATCCATCCAATATGTCACTATTGTTATATCCCGCAATCAAGATTTCAAAATCTTTGTCCTAAAACACCTAAATGACTCGGAGCAGTACAAAACAAGAAGATAGATAACAAAATATATAATGAAAAAGACAACATGCAGCTGATATTACTGTGGCAGGACTGAAAGGATTGGTGGTTTAATTAATGGGCAGAATGGACAGAAAACGTTAATTGAATTTATTTTTCATGCAAAAATGCTCCAAATGAAAGCTTCCAGCTCTACAAGTGTGAGGATTTGATGCTTTTCTTGATGCTTCTGGACTGTTAGATGGACAAAACAAGCCCTCTGCGATGTTATCAGGGCAATTTTTACTTTTTCTGATATCTTATAGCCCAAAGAGATTAATTAATAATTAGAATAATAGCTAGTTGCTGTTTTAATATGTAAATAAATTGATGTAGTTTGGAAAATTTTGTTAAAGTATAAATCCTCTGCACATTAGTATAATTCAGTTAGGAGCTGGTATAACTATTCTACTATATACACTGTATAATGGCAGTAGGCTACATGGAGGAAAATAGCTGTAGTATCTCTGAATTTGTGTTTCTAATTGTGTTGCATAAGAGACTGTATAAACTTAATTAACTCTGACACTGGCTCTGCAGCTCTTGCAGAGTCACTTGATGACCTGGCAGATTTGGGGCGCTGCGTAAAAAGTAACCCGGGATTATCCCGTGACCACGTTCTA
>CM041532.1:11483601-11497601 GCA_023238725.1 Scortum barcoo
GAGCCTCCTCCTGCAGGATGTCGGAGCGCGGAGGGCTCCCGCGGGCCGGGGGCGTCCCTTCGCCGCACATGCAGCCCTCCAAGCCGGTCAGCATCTCCTCCAACCGGCCGGTGCACATGAACCTGTACGCTACCTGGGAGGTGGACCGCTCCTCCCCCAGCTGTGTGCCGAGGTATGTGGTGGTGGTGGGAGGGGGGGTGATTTGTCATATTATGTTTATAATGGGGTGGGGGGGTCAAGTCAAGTAGACATATAGGTGCCTATTTGATGACTTTATGATGAGATTGTTGCTGTCAGTGTTTAATAATAATTTACCTGCTGTGACCCTTTATGACCCCCCCTCCTGGACTCTTGGAGGTCCCACTTGACCCCCCCTCTTAGTTCACCAGAATAAGCATTTCCCACTAGCTTTTATAATCTTAATGCTGCAGAAAGTCCCTTTGTTATATATATTTTTTGATAATAAAGGCTTGTTTGTGTCGGGGCGGCTGCAGCCTCCGCCCCCCCCCCAGCAGATAGCCGCAGATGTTGCCCACCTGATCAATGCAGACACAGATTGATGAGGCATCGGGCTGCCACAAAAGGGCATTCAGTTTCCTTACATGACACATCAGGTGCTGCTGTATGCAAGAGGAGGAGGAGGAGGTGAAGCGTTTCTTTATGTTTTGGTCGTTTCATGCGACAGAAAAGTGTGTGTGTGTGTGTGTGTGTGTTCAGGGAGGGCACAGGAGGCGAGAGACACCTTCCCCACCTTCGCCTCCTCCCAAACAAAGGACGCTCAATCGGGCTGCTTTGTTTGACCGAAGAGGCTGAAGAGGTCTCACCTGAATAAAAAGACACGTATGGGTTGAGATGCCCCCACTTCACCCCCCCCCCATCCTCTCCTTTTGTATTTATGATGCTGTAGTAATAACCGCAGTCATGAGTTAGACTCAAGGTCAAAGGTTAACCGCTGTGAGTGAAGTGCCCCTCATGTGATTCAGTGCGAGGGCTGATGATGGATTTCTGGAGCAAATCGGACCGTGAGAGACTTTATTTTTGTCCTTTTACGCTGACGAACGACGCCTTTATATTGCAGATTTCAACTTGTAAACCCGCAGCGCGCTTTTCCACTAACACGTAATGTAAAGTTGTGTCCGCGGCCTTCCACACGAGCTCAGGTGTGTGTGTGTGTGTGTGTGTGTGTGTGTGTGTGTGTGTGTGTGTGTGTGTGTGTGTGTGTGCAGGTCACTGAGCGCAATTAGTGGGGATAAAGCCTGCTGGTAAAGGCATCATACAAAGCTCACATGCTGACATCTTAATGCTGCTTTCTAAAATACTTTGGGGCTTTGCTAACCCAGCAAAGCCCTGAGGGTGTGTTTTTGCTTCTTAATATTTTGGTTGCGTGTGTGTGTGCTGCTGTGAATAAATGATACAATCCTGGATCTATATTTTGGAACAGCTTGCATGAATAAAACATCCATTGTTAGCCTACATTTTTTAAATATCTTTCCCCCTGACCTTTCCTTTTGAGACGGGGATTATTATCCTCTTTGTGTTTCGCGTGCTAATATCCACAGCAGATTTAGGATATTTTGCAGTCGTGTTTTAAAATGTGATTGTGGAAGTTTTTTTTTTAGTTTTTTTTTTTTATAGTCGTGGGGAGTGGGGGACTTTTTCAGCAGCCGTCACGGTCCGTCAGATATCTTCGATTTCACTGCAGTTGCAGCAACGGAGAGAGACTTGCAGAGCCAGTAAAAAAAAAAAAAAAAAGAGAGAGAGAGAGAGGATGTGGCTGTGAGATGGGAGAAGAAGCGGCGGTGCTGTCATCTACATTTAAATGGGATTTCTCACAGACACGAGGGGAGAAGGGAAACTCTCCAGAAAACTGTGGCGACGACAGATCCGTGGCAGAGCGAGAGGAAACCTGCGTCTGCTGTAGACAGAGCAGTCAGCGAAATGCAGCTTATTTGCTTGTTGTTGCTTAATCTCTGTTGCTGCAAGAACTCCAAACCCCCCGCCCCCCTACACACACTCCACCTCCTCACCAACCTCTAGCTGAGGTGTTGCTCTAACCTCTTCCTGTCTACCCAAAATGCCACTCGGTATGCTGTTTATGCAGCGCTGTGGGTTGAGTTTGCCCTGGCAGGCGCAAACATGCACTCGAGCTGCCCACTTTTGAGCGGCTCAGATCAGCTCCGCCCTTCCTCACATCCATCAACACAGAGTGCCTCTGAGGTCATTTCTGTGTTCAGCCTGCCCGACCCTCTATTCTTTTACTAGAGAGGAATAAATCATCCCACTGGCTCCAGACCAGCTCTTTCAGTGTGCTGTAGTGGGTGATTTCTCTCTCTGCTGTCTCCTTGAGCTTCTGCAGTGTCAACACACACACATATGTATGTATGTATATATATATATATATATATATATATATATATATATATATATATATATATATATATATATATATATAGATGGATGCTTAAGCATACTCGGGGGAAATGAAACCTTCATTTTCCTGCAGCCATAAAATCCCTCGGATGAGTACACTCTGACACTCACACACTTAGCCTCACCTCACTCATACAGAGGCCGTTATGGATAAAGATTAGCAGTTCTCGGGCGTCTGTAGCGCCGCTGCTGTCAGGTGGAATGTCGACGGAGGCCGCCGGCGTTCGCACCACAAATGGTTTGGATTCCGGCACCCGGCGGAGTTTAGCCGGCGCCTCCCCCCCGACCTGCCGCTCTGAGCCCAGGTATTCCAGGAATGGGCCCTGTTGTGGAGCTCCTCGCCTCGCATTATTAAAGGTCTCCTTTAAAGAGCTTGCTCGGAAAGTCCTGTGACTCAGGTCCATAGATGGATGCTGGGCTTCAGTGTGGCTTCTCAAGACGTGAGTGAGCCTGGAGGGGGGGGGGGGTCTGGAGGAAGGTGTAAGAAATGAAGCTTTGTCTGCTTGTGACCGTTGCTGGGAGGGTTATTTCAAAACTGTTCTTCAGTTACTCATTAGTGTTCGTTACTCATTGCTGCACTTTCGTTTTGTTGAATGTTGAGAAATGTCGCTCCAAAGAACTCGTATAGTTTATAAACAAACCAGATGCATAAAGTGATAATTGGTCTGAAGTCGAGAGAGAAGCAGATTTGTAGACTTTGACAGAGCCTGGCTAGCTGTCTCCAGACTTTATGCTAAGCTAAGCTAATCACCTGCGACTTCCCCGGCTTCATATTTAGCGTACACGCACGAGAGCTGTCTCTTTAAGAATTTCCATGTCATAGACTTTCACCCAGAGCGCTTTGCTGAGACTTCAACACTGGAAGATGTTTACTCTCCTCGATCAGTGAGGACAGGACCCTCCCTGGGGGGGGGTTGTAAGATCTTTTCCAGGGCCACACAAGACGATTAAAAGAGCATGTATGTTTCTGGATTTTTTTTCTCTTTTTAGCTTCTGTGAAATACTGGTTATCAGCCAACTGGGTTTCCTCTCGTAATCAAAGAAAGAAGCTTGAAAAGAAAACTCTCCTTTTTCCTTTTAATGGTTGACTGCTTCACCCCTTAATCTCTGGGGAAATCGCATGTTGCGGTTCCTTTGGTTTCTTTCTCTTAAACGGTCACGAGACAGAAAATTGTGAAACACAGCTCGAGATGTCAAAAGATTATAAGTAGCACGTTCATAGTAAACATCATCTAGACACCCGTCACGTCGCTCTCTTCTATCGGGGGGACTCAAAATTGCCTGAAGTGTTTGTAATTCAGCAATTTAAGGCAATTCTGCTCTTGAGCTCTTTGTATGTTCCTAGAAAAAAACTATGTCGAGCTAAAAATAAAGGTTTAAGTAAGTAAAAAAACAGCATGGTCATTACATTAAGAGTAAATGTTTATCTACTGGCCTGGTAATGAATACTGTTGGTATGAAGGAGCGCTCTGCAGAAATGCAGGATGCTCTGAATTATACATTGTGCATTTGTTGGGCTCGTTCGCTGTAATTGCTGGCAGCACAATAGCGGGACGGCGCTCGTTCCTCAAGTGTCAGCGTTACATTACCCCTCCCCCCACCCCACCCCAAACCCCACGGCTGCTGAACGTGCACGCACAAATTGGAAAGAAGTGGAGAGGCATGCCTGAACGGGGTTTCTGCACACATGCATACGGGGTTGTGGCGTTCATTAAGGAGCGCTGGCTGTGCCACTCGCCTTGGCGCTGCTCGCTCTTCCGCACAGCCGAGTGGCCAAGAGGTCTGAAGTTTCCTCTTCGGCTCATCTCGCCTGTTGGAGATGAAGGGAGATAAAGTGTAAAGTACAAACCTCCTCCTCCTCCTCTTCCTTCTCAACGTGACTTTCCATTATTTACTACTTCTGATGACAGCCAACCTCAAACCTCAGAGAGATATGAGACACGGTGACATACACGGCCATTATTGCCTTTTAATGACCTGTTTATCCAGCGGCTTTGGAAAGATAAAGGAATGTGTTTGCATTAGCGTCATTCACAGGAATAACATTACAGTTAAAATGCCCAACCACCAAAATCGTCGCAGTGGAGGGAGGCATGTTTTTCTCAGCAGCTTGAAGGCTGGCAGGCTGTTAAAAACCTGCAGTGACACCTCTCACCCAGCTTTAAAAAGCTGCTAACCCACTCAAAAGACTTGCTCTGGTATGCCTTTCAGCACTGTAATGTCCAAATAGTGGGAAAAATGCTCTTTTATAGACCCTCCTGAGAGTGAAATTCACAGGATAACAGGAGGCTTGATAATAAGTTAAAAGAAAGAAAAATCAGTGTCAGTATCATTAATGGTTGAGAGCCAATTAAATACACTTGCTTTGGTTGCTGCTCAAGAAAATGTGAAACATTTGGAAGTGTACAGGCCCAAATATAAAACAATCCTTGTCGAGAGAGTATCCGTAAGATGCTGTCAGTCCAAGGAAAAGCTAAGCCAAGCTCCCTTAAAGTGAAACATGAAGTAAATCCCACATTTCCACGATCTTCTCTGGCTGTTTGTGTCTTTTCCATCTCATCACTGTGACCCTCATCATGACGGTCCTCAGCTGTTTGACTAATTATTTGGTGCCCAGTTAGTTTTCTGTTATAAGGAGGTTGAGAGATGTTTCTGACTTGTTTTTCACTCGTCTGTGGCAGGAAATGATTTACAATCACGCAAAGTCAAATGTAGTTTCCAGTAAAATGTCTCATGTTCAGGCTAACGTTGTTAATTCGACAGCGACTGTCTGTGTTTTAGAGGCCAGTTTGGATTTAGGAGGAGAAAGGAGATTCCCAGTGAAGAAGAGGAGAAGAGGGCAGTATTTGTAGTGATGCTGCTGCTGCAGTGATGATTTGAGCTCTAACACTGCTGTGGTCTGAGGAGGCCTTTGTTGCAGTATCGTAAGGTTGGTGTGTGTTTTTTGAGAGCCATGCTGCTCGTTTCTCCTGGCAGCGATCCCCCTGCTGTGGAATCGGAGACAGCTGGAGCACACACACTCCCACACACACTCCCACACACACACAGATTTCCATTTCCAAGGTGTAACACCTATTCACGGACAATGTCACTGACATATGCCTCGCTTTCATCTAATGTGTTATAAACAAGGACACTGTGGCATCCAGTTACATAAAAGGACACGCTGCGAGGGGAAACACAAATCATGTTGACAACAGGTAAATAATCTCACACACACACTCACACCGGATCGTGTTGTGATTGAGTGTTTTCTACGTGCTTGGATGCAAAAATAAGTTAGTTTATTTATATTATTCAAAACCTGCAGTTGTTTACTTCACTCGCACAAAGATAAACACACACACGTGCACTGACCACATGAAACAGCGTCTGCCTTTGTGTGTCTGTGCTGCTACTGTGTCACCACGTGTCCATGCAAATAATGCGTGCACACGTCTGTAATCCTCTGCAGCTCAGGTTACGCACTGTTTCCCCCCCGTGTGATAACACAAGCTTGTAATACACTTAACACAGATTGACCTTGACACGGTGCTTGTATTTAAAGCTTATTCACAATAATTTATTGACATTTCTTCAATTCTGCAGCAGTTTGTTAAAAGATCCCTTTTAAATGTCAGTTATTATTTTCTAATTTGTTTGCATAGATTGGGGTTACATGGTTGTTGTTGTTGTTGTAGTACAATATCTTATTTATAATGACTGGCGCATTTGGTGCATTTTTGTGGCTTATTTTTGGCCTATGTTTGTATTTTCTCAAGGTTTTTCTTTTTTTTAATTGGTTGATTTATCTAATGTTTTGGTTTAAGCTAGCGTAGTTTAAACAGTGGAAACAGCTGGCATGGCTCTGTCCAAAGTTAATGTTGAGTTGTATGTGAGGTCCCATTTGTTTCATCCAAACTAAAAACTAAGCCTATAAACTACAGTAAAGTGTTAGCAGATGGATTTTTGTAGCTTTTTGACAGAGCCAGGCTAGCTGTTTCCCCCTGTTTCCAGTCTTTATGCTAAGCTAAGCTAACTGTCTTATATCGCTCTTACAGACATGAGAGCGATATTGATCGACTTATCTAATTCTCGGCAACAAAGCAATTAATCAAATTTCCCAGATTTCAGTCTTTCCTCTCAGGAAGTAGAACCTTTGTTTGAATGATTGGATGACTCCTGATGACAGATGATGGGAAACAGTGGTACTACTACACAGCGTGGGAAAACACACTCAGTATTCTCATCCTGTCTGATGCTCTCAGCCCGCTATGATGGCTGTATCGATGCAGGAGCGTCTCTGATTGGCTGATAACCAGGAAGCTGATATGATCGTCCGTTCAGATAGGAGTTTCCTTTTCCGCGGTTGTGCAGGGCGGCGGACGGCGAGCTCCGATGGCATTGTCTCTCCACCTCAGGCTAAACTGGATTAGGCGGGTGCTCTGCTCATTAATCCGTAATCGCTTTAACGAGGGGTCAATTATATTTTGTGTGTGTCTGTGTGTGTGTGTGTGATAATAAAAAGAGGACTCCGGCTGTATGCTCCTGTAGTGAGAGCCTACTGAATCTTTATTTTCATTGTTAACTCGCACATATTTAATAAACACACACACACAGAGAACAAGCCTGTACTTTCTCTCAACACAAGCGCTGTCTTATCTCTCCTCTTTCTCACACACACACACACACACAAGTCACATGCTTGGTCTCACAGGCCCAGACCGGGGGGGCGGGGGTTGCACAAAGTGCAAACCAGCAAAAACATGATTAGCAAACTTGCCAACAACAATAACTTGTGCTCAGGATGTTTTTTTTCTTTCTCTAACCCCAATTTGTCACACATACTTTTTTTTAAAATTTTTTTTACCATAAACATATGTGATAGACTTTGACGTAGTTGGGTTTGCTCTTTGTGTGTTTGAGTGTAAATGTGTGTGTGTAAAGGTTGATTCTGCCCTCCTTAGGAAGTAACAGGCCTCAGTGTGTCCTTGCCTGTGGCTGTGGGAAGTAGAGCAAGACGAAAGAGAGAGAGAGAGAGAGAGAGAGAGACGATGGAAAGCATGCAGGGAAAAGTGCAAGAGGTCACTTTTTTTTTTAACAACACACAAGACACCTCAGCCTACGCCTGCCTGTGTGTGTGTGTGTGTGAATTTGTATCACTTTGGGAACTAAAATGAGTTCACGGTATGAGGACCTTCTTCTCATTTAGAGGCAAAAAGCTGGTCCCCACAAAGTATATTAAATATGATTTCAGTGTAAGGGTCAAAACTTGGTATATGAGAGCATACACATCTTTGCTTGTTTGTGCAGAGAAGGGCGATTTATAGTTGTTCCAAACGGCAGAATAAAACTGAACACCATCATCGAGAGAGGGGAGATGCAACATCATTTTAACGTTATCGAAAGAGGCGACATCTTTTAAATGTGGGTATAACGGCTCACACAAAAAGTGCCTCAAATAGTTGCGTAACAAATGGGGGGGAAAAAAAGAGAGAAGTTCAAACCCCGGCTCCTTTCTCGCCTTGGCACTGCTAGCCGATCGAGACGTGAGGTAGGCTTGAGTGTCAGATTGCCTGTTTTCGGAAAGTCTCCGACCTAGTCCAACCTCAGAACAGCGTCTAGGTCTCAGAAGCTGTTCGACCATCCGACAAAGCAGCTCTGATGGAGAATACTGAAACGCACTGGCCCCTTCCCAAATCTGACCCGCGTGTTAAGCAAGCTTGTTGGTTGATCTATCTCATTTCGGGAGGATTTAAAGTATAAAGCAACCACAACATCTCTGAAACACCTCCCTCCTTCGCACATTAGATTACGTGCAGCCCGGAGGAACACGTTGCAACCGTTTTAGACATGTGATCATCGTTTAGGATAAGGCTGTATTTAGAGCAGCTATGACTCTGCTTAAAAAAAACCCAAAAAAACTCATGGTTGATCTACAAAAAAAGACTCTACTTTTGCTGTGACATAATTAGACATCCAGAAAGGTGCTGCAAATAAAATACATGCAACCCCACATAACTTTCTAACATGAACAAGGTCTGTTAATATTTAAATGATTGTCGTTGAAAACTCTCCAGACTTATAAAATCCTTTCCCATAACACTAAACTGACTAAACTAAAGACTAAACTGCTGTTTGTCTTCTATATTTTTGACATCTCATGATATTTAGGACATTACTTGAGCGCGTGTGAACACGTTAGGAATGTTTGAAAGGCAACTCGGTGTTGGTGCAACGCCTTTCAAAGCATCAGAAACGAGTTTGTTGGTGTGTTTGCACAACCTTAAAAAACTTCCCCTTTTTCTGCCAGTGTGTTAACATTTCCTCGAGGTATGCATTTGAGTGACAGGAAGTGTAAAACTAAAAAGTGGAGGGGTCTAAATCCATCCTAGATTCACATCACAAAACAGTGCTCATTGAAGCAGCTTCCATTTATTTCTATTCATTGTGTCCTGTACTGTTCATGCAGCCACCTCTCAAAGCAAAGAACTGTAGCTGGTGTAGGAAGATGGCGGCGGGAGTCATTTCCACCACCTTTCGGCGCTCTTGAATCTGCCCCTCGTCTCGCCTCGAAAGCCTCTCATCAGCCGGAGGCGTTGTGTTGTTGTGCACCTCCACCGTTGCAACATTAAGCGCTGTCTCTCTCGCGGCGTTGCATTGGATTCGCAACAACCACTAGAACCCGCACCTGACATCAACTCGCACCTTCTGTTGCATGCTTATTGTGCGTTCATGCTCTCACTGCCGTGCTTTGAGAAACATCTCCGTGACCTTGCGTGTGAATTCAAAAGATGACTGTGTGTGTGTGTGTGTCTGTATATATATATATATATAATATATGTGTGTGTGTGTGTATGTTAGATTGTATATTTATTGTGTGCTTCCTTTAATGTGCGAGTTTCATCTCAGCTGCGTCTTGTCTAACCTCGCGTCTGCAGTAAATGCCATGTGTGTGTTTGTTCACACTGTTTACACATTGATTGCTGTTTTTACAGTAAGTATCATCTTCACTGCATTCTTCGCTGTGCTCGTATGTGGCCTCTCTCACCTGCACATGACATCAAATGGCGGTTCAGGACGTGTGCGCGTGTTGGTGTGTATTTTGCACTGTGTTTTCACACTGAAGGCCGCCTTTAGCAGTGTCATTTTCATTATATGTTTGGCAGCACTCAAGTCGGTGTCCTGGCTGACCTTGCACTTAAATAGTGCTTGTGTGTGTGTGTGTTTCTTCTCTTGCAATATCATTATGCCTCACAGAGCACAAACCGCCTCGCCTCACCTTGCGCCTTATATCAAATCAAAATACTGTGCGTATGCAGTATGTGTACGTGTGCTGTCCGGGGTGTTCTCGCTTCGGGCAGAGTGTCAGCTCATGACAGCGGCGTGACTGTCGCTCTTGACGGAGGTGCAGCAAAGAAAGGCGAGAGGAGGGAAGAAATGTTAGGAGAGGAGAGACGTGTCTTCAGGGCACAATGTGTAAAACACATAAGGATTTTAAGAATATAGCTAACAGTCCTTGGTTTAATAATGCTGCAGCTAGCAAGTAATGACTAACGAGTGTCTGTTTGTACCCACATACAAACATTCATTAGGCAGGTGACGTAGTCTAAAGTGCGTCAAAGTTTGTGGTTGGATGTAGACTTTGTTTGTTTGACTTTGTCAAAGTCATGGCGTTGTTTTAGGTTTAAGCAAACCAAACTACTGGAGTACGTTTAGGAAGAGATCATATTTTGGGTTAAATTAGAGTCTTTCACAGCATTAACTACACGTTAGAAAGCCTCAAGTATGTAATGTGTGCCTGGGTGCAAATATTATCTGCCTTACTGTCATTATTTGATTAATCGGTTAGTCTGGTAAAGTCGTGCTTATTTAGTCACACAACAGTCACACGGTGTATTCATTTAACTATCAACAAGAAGCAGCAAAATGTTTTTATTTCTGCTTTAAATGTGACTGAATGAACGTCCATGCAACATCTCAGAGAAGCAAACTTTTATTTTTCACTGGGGACATCTTGATTTTTATAATTCCAGAATACTTTGTCACACATTATTGATTATTTGTCCAGCAAAATATCTTTGAACAAACATTTACTCTCTCTTGCCTTGTCTATAAACCTGCTTAACGATGCTAAACGTAACATGGCCGAAAATCGCAACGGAGCATCGAACATCCGTCAGTCGGCAGTGATCTTTCGGGGCAGTATCAAAGGCGACGTCGCCCTGAATAATGGAGCGAGAACAAAATGGCCATTCACTCTGAATGCCAAGCTAAGGTAAGGCATGTATATCATGCATGAATCATGAAACAAGACAGACGGAGAGGTCGATGAGAACGAGATGAGGAGGGCCCCATCTTGAGGAGTCAAGGGGGGGCGGAGGGAGCGTGAAGCCGAAGGTGAGACGAGAGCAGGGGCAGAAAATAAAAGGATTAGGCTGTGAAGGAGAGAAAATGAGCTCAAGTGGATGAAGGTGAGAAGAAGAGGGAGGAGGAGAGGCTGATGAGAGGTGAGGGGAGGGGGGGAAGGAGGCTTTATCAGAAAAGGAGGTCATCAAAGCCAGGGTGCTTTGGTGAATGGGAAGAGGAGCAGCTGGGGCACGATGAGGAGATACGGCGAAGGGATGATGGAGGAATTAGTCTCTGCCGCATGCTTTCTTCTTCACCCACACCACTGACTGGATATAAAGATGGATGACGTGCCTCCACTTCTTTCCACCATACAAAAGTGAAACCAAAATGTCACGGTTTACGGGCACCGCCATCTTTTCCTGGTGACGTCATTTGGAGCCAGAGTCTTTTCAGTAGTGATCGAGGAAGGAGCTGCGGTATCGAGGTCTCGCCCGACTCAATCGTTAATCAATAATTAGTGAGCGTCAGCTAATGATGACCCACTAAAGTTAAAGTTACATCTCCTCTTTGCTTTCCCTACTCTGCATTTAGTTACTAAAAAGAAGCTTGGAGGCTCCTCTGTGACGACTTCACTTTGATTGACAGCTGTCATTTAGGATGTTTTGCCTCATTTTACTGCATCAAATAGCTAATTAAAAAAAACTTATCAGAAAAAGGAGAACTTAAACAAACATCAGTGTGATAAGAACTATGTAAACCGACAGAGAGCTTTTTTGTGAATTTTTTTTTTTCCTACCTGTACTACCAGATTTTTTTAGTTTGGCCCATTTCCCATTTGCTAAAATGGAGGGGTGGGACTTATTACCTGTACTGCACCCAGGAGGGCGATTCAGATGTTTTGGGGAGCTGTCATGTCATCCATCTTTATATACAGTCTATTATCCAAACCCTTATTATATTTTACCCTCCTTATCTATCTCTTCTCCTTCCTGTTTCCTTGGGTGTCCACCTTTGTATCCCCCTCTCACCTAAGCTCCTTTGGCCCAGTCTTGTCTATAACTCAGTCCTCTGATCCGTCATCCCCTGCTGGCCTTCTTCCTTCCAGTCCCACCATTACATCTCTGCCCCGCAGTCACATCCTCCCCCCATGAACAGCTGTGATGGATCTGCCGCTGAGCCCAGTTTCACCTCTGCCGCTCTGCCTCCGTCGTTTCTGGAGCAGTCGCCACCCCCAAGGTGTCGTTACGGCTCTCGGAGCTGGCGCAGATCCACCCGCCGTCGATGATTTGGTACCGACACCACCACCGTGGGCTCTATTTCAGCCCTGCTGCGTCACATCCAAGCTTTAGTTAATACAAATGTAAATGCGAATGCTTTGCGTCTTTACTAATTTTAAGCACCATTTTGGCTCAAAGTCTCTGCAATTTAATCGGTGACCTTTACCGTGCCAAGCCATGAATAGAGATGTAATGAAAGAGCCAAGTGGAGGGAAAAAATAAAACACAAGCAGAGCAATTATTATTGAAATATAAAGCTTGTATTGGTTTGTGTTAAATTTAGCAGCCCGATACAAAATGCTGAGGTTTTGTCTTCTCTTTCTGTTCATTTTTTAGGTGTGACAATTATTTTTGTCTTGCGCTGCTGCCGAAAATAAATTCCTGGAAAACATTGCAAGGTGCGACATGTACTATTTCTGCTTTCATGAGGGACAATATGACTATGCTGTCTGTAGGAGTTGTTGAATGTTGTTGTGTGACACAAAGAAGAATTCACAGCCCGCTCATTTGGGGGGGAGACTTTATTCAAACACAAAGGAGATTTTTTTCCTTCTTTGTCTTTTTTAGTGCGGTGCCCTCCCACGCTTGCAACAGTGGCTTCTCTGCACAGTCCTACAGGAAGTGTGCGAGCATATAGATAGTCTGAGGTAGCTGTAATATCATTGCTGCGATTGTTGTTGTGTCTTTAATGCGTAATTGAGAGGATGTACGCCAGCGAACTTTATTTCAAACATCTTCAGCATGTTTTATTGCCCAGGTTTTTAAGGATTTGAGGTTTTGAGTTTGGGGTTGACATTTCCTTTTGATGATGTTTTTCCACTGGAACATGTCACTTTGAGATTGTAGAGTGGCTAACAGTCTCTGATGTGGCCAAATATATTATCTGTATCACACTTAAAATCTAGCATTCAAGCGTTTTTCTGTAAACCAGTGAACTTAAAACTAAATTCTGTGACGTGGTAGCAGCACAGTCGGTAGTTTCCTCCCCAGAAAAGTCCCTGAAAGTCCAAAATGGAACATACCTGGAAAATATTGCGAACACATCTGATTGTTTTTTGTTCTTTGAAGTGGAAAGCTGTGTGTGTGGTGCATTTAGGTGCTTTTGCCAACAGTACAGCAACAATAGATGCCCTTTGGAAGTTCCTGCTTTTGCTAGATTTGCTCTTTCACTTCAGTCTTGCGCTTCACAGCCACTGCGAAGAGGACAAGGATGTATCAGAAGTGGAAGTTTTGTTTCCAGTTTTGTGACACCGAATCGCTTCATTGGTCCATGTAAAACATCATAGAAATCTGAAATAAAATAAAAAACTTGTACAATTGAACACTGTTGAAAACACTTCCTGAGGCCACCATAAGGTGCCTGTCTTCCCGGTTAATAATGCCCTTTCTGTTTCACACATTGAATCCAGGCCATAGGCTGTTATTTGTCACCATTGCTGAGAAATAAAAAAACACTTTCCACTTATGTATTTTCTGCGAGCCATTTGTTCAAAGGGTTACATAACGGACTGATAAGTGTATTACTGTGCGGTCGCCGCTGTTGTGTGTGTGTTTGTACCGGAGATTGGATGTGATCAGTGAACCTTGTTTTCAGATTTTTTGATTTATGGTTACCCCCCTAGTCCAGATGTAGAGCACAGCTACACATTACTGTGCAGATGGCAACACAAGCCCAAGAGAAACACACACACACATTCATATATTTATTCAGCTCCATGAGTGCCTTCTCCTCACTTCCTCACCAACACACCTCTGTTATGTTCACATGCTGTGACTCAACGCGTTCGTCTTCACTTTCTCTCACTTGTTTGCCCTCCATCTTTTCTTTTTTCGTTTCACTGCATCCAGTGAATGTGGTTTGAGGTTTCGCTTTATTTCCAACACACACACACACACACACACACACACACTCTCTCTCTCTGTCATTTCACGTTAAGAGCAGAAATGCTGAGCTACTGAACT